>JACEEZ010011295.1:110000-132500 GCA_016584305.1 Chionoecetes opilio
ATCGTACTCCTCGAGAAGGAATGGTTCCAAGGAAAATTAGCGCCAATTCCAGGAACTCTCTGTAGTCATCTCTCGGCTGTCCCTTCACCAGTTGCCTGTTGGCAAAGTCGATGGTCGATTCTTTGATGTCTTCCACGGAGCTTGAGACTTCATCACTCTCGATTCCGGTGTCGTATTTCTCTTTGTCAATGTACGCCCAGCGTGCCTGGAAGCGCTTGAATAGTTGAACCCCTGGAGAAGATGTGGAGCCCATGCATACATGAAAGACGACACCAATGATGAGCTCCATAGCATGATGTCTGCAAGCCAGTGACAGAAGCTCCCTACCAAGCTTTTGCTCCAAGAGCACACAAGCACCGGCCAACCTGCCGGTGTTTGAGCTGGTTGTGTCGAAGCACATGGCTTTGATGTTGTCAGCAATACCCCAATCTTCCACTGCCTCGAAAACTGCTGCAGCCTGAGCCTCACCTGTTCCCGATGGAAGTTTAGCGACAGCGAGCAACTGAGAAACGTCTTTACCAGAGACAAGTATTGGGAGCCGATCAATCTTCTCTGTTCCTGTCAAATCTTGAAGAAGTTTTCCATCCCAATGACTGACCAATGATACGCGACCTTGAAACTCAGCCTTGAGATCAGCTGCTCTTTGAGCTCGATGCTCCAATCTCATCCGGCGTATGGACGATCTGTTCAAGGCAAGGTTGTCGATATTTTCACCCATACTCTTGACAGTTTCGGCGATGACAAAGGTCGCCTTGCGGTCCGAGACCTTCGTCCTGTCCAGTGCTGCTGAGAGCTGTGGTGTGATGATTTTTTTGGTACCCCTCTTTCTCTTGAGAGAAGTTGAAGTACCAGCAACAGCTCCCGAGTCCTCTAAGTCACTGATCTTCTGGTTATTCTTTTCATCTTCAGCTGACTCGCTGCTGGTGGACGAGGCTAGCTCCATTGTCGTTCTCTCTGCCGATTGTGTTTCTTCCATGCGGCGGCGTCTTTCTGCCATCTTCTTCTGTCTATCAGCTACTCTTTTCTCCTTAGCAAAAAAGTACATTGTCAACACTTGCCATTGTACCTCGCCTTCCGTCTTCACGCTGTGCCACCAAGAAGTCCTTGACTTCAGCGATTGTCATCATGTCGAGAGCTTTTGCATGGGCAACATCAAAGAGATTGTCAAGCTCTGAAACGAAAGCACTCTCGTTGGCTTGCTGTGTAGCAGACAGCCTTCCTTTGTTTTTCTTAAGGAGACGCCATTTCTAAAATGTCTTTGACAGTTTTGATGATCTCGCATTGGAATCCTTGCCTTCTGCCAAAATTTGGCTATCTCCGAAATGGTAGCATCAGAAGACTGTCGCACTGGTTCATTAAGTTCAAGATGGTGATGCAAAAATAAACCGAGTGCCATACGCTGTGACGGTAGCTTACTACCTAATAATTCGGGCACAGTGTTCCCAATCAGGTACACTTGGTCTTGGGATCTAGTGGCCATGATCATTGTTCAGGTATCCTGCAAAACAGAAAATGAACATATTGTTAGGTAATAGGTATACATGTCTATCTCACGAAAGCTTGAATTCAAAGCCTTTTTGTTATTTCATTCAACAATCAGCATGGTCATTGGTTCATTAAACATTAATAAACATGTATAATAAATATGTACCCAGTACCCACAGTACACAACAGAGTTTAATACATGTCTGAATGCTTCAAAGTCCCATGTTCTTGAAGTCACTGCTCCAAATTTCCAAAATCATATATGCCGGCCGCAGCCGCCGCACCACCTGAAATACTCAAAACTTCAACCTCATTGAGCTACCTCTAAACATTCTTCAATTGCTCTCATATTTTGTGATAAATTTTATTTCATATATACGAACAACATGTGAGGGTAAGACTTTGATATTTGTGACCTTCGAAAATAAGGACCACCCTAAATATATATATATAATATATATATATATATATATATATATTATATATATATATATATATATATATATATATATATATATAATATATATATATATATATATATATATATATATATATATATATTATATATATATATATTGTATATGTATATATAATATATATATATCGTTAAAAGTGATAGCTAGTTCAGCGTGTATTATCTTTTTCAAGAAATTTTCTCTTTGTCAAAACCGTGTCTTATTCTCTTTAGTGATCAAATTTATTACTTCGCCGTAGCTGGTCATTTTGCTGTATCGCGATTTCGGATCATAAACCCTTCTTCAGCAGCGTTTAGAGATGTTTTCTCCTCAGATGTAGAGGTGAGCATGATTTAGGTGCAGCGTGAGGCGCTACTTAAAGAAGTTTGGCGGCCTCGCGTGTGAGTGGGCGACGCTGATTGGTTGATGACTTCTGCTCCTTACTGCTTTGCGTCTCTGTGGGCTGGATATCGCTACCCGTTTTTCTTCTCATGCTTGGGAGAGCTTGTAGGTCGTATGCTTGTACGTTAAGCTTGGGATTGATATATTTTATATACAGTGCTTCTAAGTGCTTCAGCTGTGACAGTTGAGACCCATATTTAGAACTCCTTAATATGGGTCTCAACAGCCACATGATGTCAAAACCTAAGAAATTCCAAAAAGTAATTGAATGTGAAGTACTCATCGATGATGTTGATAAACTGGAAAAAAAAGGGTGACGTCACCATCGATCCTGCCTTCAAGCAAGAAGTTATTGCAGAAGCTTCCAAAACAAGAGGAAACCACAGAAGCATTATTGTCGAACGAAAACACATCAACGCCGCAAAACAGTTGAAATCGGACCCAGACATCACTATCAGGAGAGCGGATAAAGCTGCTGCCTACGTTCTCATAGATGCCTCAGAATACCTTAGCAAGATCGACGACATCTTCAGCGACACTATACATTTCATAAAGATCAATAAAGATCCTACGGAAGCATTCAAGATAAAAGTCAACAAATTGATAACTAAGAATAATTCTGTCAGCACCGCCATCAAATATGGAAAGCTCTCTGAAGCTGACATAATTATTCTGTCAAATTTCCAGGACCTGGAAATAAGAACATTTCCTTGAAAGTGGAAACAATGGTTCACTGTAACATTAGGGTTGCCAGATAGTTTACGGGTTTATGGCCAAATGAACTGATAAATAAATGATAATGTATTTAAATACTGGCCAGCACTGTATATATATATATATATATATATATATATATATATATATATATATATATATATATATATATATATATATATATATATATATATATATATATAATTTATAAATTGGCCATAAACCCGTAAATCCATCTAAATAAACCCGTAAATCCATTGCCATCTGGCAAACCTGATAATACAGTGAACCATTGTTTCCACTTTCAAGGAAATGTTCTTATTTCCAGGTCCTGGAAATTTAGGCCTGAGAAGGAAATTTCTAAGGAAAAGCAAAATCTAAGGAAATCCTAAGGAAATGAAGTTTTTTCGGACATTTCTAGAGATATGTAGATTAATTTAAATAGCCAGGTGAGCTGAAAATACACATATGATTTGCCTTTGACAAAATGTCCAAAGAACAAATTATCGGTGCTAATTTCTTATCATATTCATATCTACAGCATCTACCGCAGCAAAGATAATGGGGAATGGGGAGGAGGGAGGTGGAGCAAATGTGGTGCATGGGTGGTGGGTAGCGACGGCCTGGTGGGAGCCGCGGGACAGGTGGGTAGAGTTCTAACTACAAGTTCAGTTCCTGTCCTGCTGTCTGATAAACACCGTTAGGGTGTCTGGGATTCTGTTCTCATCAGTCACTAGTATTATGTGCTTCCTCCAGCCATTTCTATAGTGTGCCATTTATATAGTGTAATTTGTGTGATAGCCACATTTTGTGAAATAGGCATTTTTATAGTGTATTTAGCTCCAAGAATTTCAGTGTGGAAAGTGTGTCCAAACTTTTATGATAATAATGCCTCTGGAGATTTTATAATAAAATAAGTGAATACTTTCGAAAATTGATGATTTCATTCATGGCATTAAAATGCGTGTGTATTTAAAATGTATGTACAAGCGTTACGCGTCACGTTAGATTTACGATAGCGCTGCGTTGGATACAAAGATCAGGGAGCTTCCCGATTTTTTAGTGCATGCACTAACTTTTCGTGGTCTCGGCCGAGTGCGTCACGAGCGTCATGGTCAGTCACGATAGACCCATAATCAGGACCATGACGGCGTTACTCAATGCATTGTTGGCGCTATCATGGTTCGATTATGGAATGTGTGAAAGGTTTAACGCTCCAACCCTTCATCCTCGCCTTCCTTCTTCCTCTCATCTTCCTATTTCATCTTCAATTCCATCAAGACTTCCTCCCTTATTTTTTTCTTATTTACGAATCTCCTTATCTGGACCATACACTCCATCTCTCTTTCTCATTTAGTTTTCTCTGACCTTCATTTTTCATTATGCTCTTTCCTTTAGGCTCCTATTGGGGTATTCTCAAATAGATCATAGCTAAGATCGTATGCTCATAGTGAGACAAAATGGCGCTTTTTAGTCATAGCTGGCTGGCAAGTATCATGAATTTGGGGGTATGTATTATAAACCGCGCGGGAGGCAAGAATCATCGGGATAATAGTTCACAGTGTTCTACCCAGGCTATGATAAACGGTCCCGCGACTATGATAAACAACGTTCCTACATACAGTTAACACGGCCGAACCACACCAACAGCCTCACCGAGGGAACATTCGCCCACGTAGGGACATCTTGAGTGAGCTGAGTTATTCACACCTGATTAGGTAATACCATGTATTAGACCGTGCGAGGATAATGTTAGTTACCAACTGTGTACGGACAGCCTTTGGAGCAAAAATCTCGCCATCTGCCAACTCTGTCCCGTGTTTGCACATACATTGCTTGGCATTGCAATTGAAACCCAATCAGGAATACGATAGTGTTCGGGATAATAGTTCCGGTGAATGTGTTTGGTATTGTAGGTCGCCTCGAGCTTGCGAATAATGTAAGGCTTACAAATCCGTGCGATAAGTATAATTATAATATTATTTAGAATTAATATACTCAATTCCGTCATTACCCATTCCCGTTATAATCTCTTGTTATTTATAACTTCAAAAAAACTACTATTTGCATTGGTAATGCTGTTTTCAAAAGTAAAAAGTGGTAAGAAAAGATTGCACGATGTCTGAGCGGTTGGCTATGC
This sequence comes from Chionoecetes opilio, assembly GCA_016584305.1. Lineage (NCBI taxonomy): Eukaryota > Metazoa > Arthropoda > Malacostraca > Decapoda > Majidae > Chionoecetes > Chionoecetes opilio. The sequence goes on from JACEEZ010011295.1 coordinate 115,197, forward strand.
TGGTAAAACATGGCAACGCCATGATGGAGCACGGCAACAACATCCTGCCTGACTCCTAACCGTCCCCATACAGACATAACACCGTTTTATCAATCACTTTACCAGCCATAAAGGAAGAGGTTAGTAAACGTGAGTGTAACACGTGTATAAAGGTAATTAATGTCATTTTTTTTACTCAACCGGGGTCAACCCCACGGCCAGGGAGTGTGTTTGGAGGCGGAGCCTCGTAACGTCAGTACATACCATCTATGCAAACATGTTACACTGTATTTTTTCTTTCATCAAGCTATTTCAGTTAAATGAATTATTTCAGTCATTTCATAAATTGCACTACAATTATGTATTATTGTGAAGATATTGATGAAATTACTTGCAGGTTTTGTTAATACGAAGACAAGCTTCGGGCGGGCGGGTTGGACCGCCCGATGAATGACTTGCAGTTTTTAGCAATAATCTGGTCATCCTCACTGGAAAACTGGGACTTGCAATTCTAACACCAGCTGTAACACGATGTCGAAGCCCATCTGAATCAATTAGCAATATGGCTGATAAAGTCATCAACGGTATCTTATTTATTCCAGTAATAAAAACACGCCAATAATATATTCATCTTATGTATTCTAGGAATCCCTAGATGTGGGATTCCTAGAGAATGATGTGGAACATCATCTCTCCTCCTCTAAACCTCATATTTTTTTCCTCACCGAAACCCAGTTGTCTGTGAGCACTGACAGCAGTCCCTTTTCTGTCTCCTCTTACTGTCTCTATTCTCACTTTCAATCCAAAGCTGGCTGTTCCGTATATGTGAGCAACGACATCACTTGCTCTCGTGCCTACGGTCTTGGATATTCCAAATTTTCTAACATCTGGCTTCGACTTCAATGTCACTCTCTTACTAAATTTATCTGTGCTGTATATCTCTCACCTAACTCCTCGGACTATGTAAAATTCTTCGACTATTTAACATCAAAAGTTGAGCACATCTTATCTTATTTTCCTTTAGCAGAAATTTCCATTATTTAGGATTTCAATGTTCACCACCAGCATTGGCTATCATCTTCTTTCACTGACCTAGGTGAACAAGCCTACAACTTTTCTATCCTCCAAGACCTTGTACAGCTGGTGCAGCACCCTATCCAGATTCCTGACCGCTTTGGAGACACGCCCAACATTCTTGATCTTTTCCTAACTACTAACCCTTCTGCTTATCTGTGAAACTATTCTCTCCGTTGGGTTCCTCCGATCACAATCTTATTTTTATAACCTGTCCTATCACTCCGGCGCCGCCTCAAGACCCACCGAAGCGGAGGTGCTTCTGGCATTTCAACTCAGTTAAGTGGGAAGACCTAAGGCAGTACTACTCTAATTTTCCATGGAATGATTACTGCTTGCATGTCAGAGACCCATCTCTTTCTGCAGATCGCATAATTGAGGTCATAGTCTCTGGTATGAAGGCGTACATTCCACACATTTTCTCTAATAATAAAGCCCATCAACCTTGGTTTAAGTCTGCTTGTTCTCATGCTGTCCAAGATAGCAAGGCGGTTCACATACAGTACCATAACCATACATCTCCTGAAACTCATGCCCTTTATATTTCTGCCCGTAATCATGCCAAATCTTTACTTCAACTTACCGTTGTTCAACCACTCCTTCATTGATAAAAAATGTCAAAATCTTTCTCAATTGAATTCCTCTCGTGACTTCTGGCATCTAGCTAATAACATCTCTAACAATTTTTCTTCTACATCTTTCCAACCTATGCTTCACCCAGATGGCTCCACAGTTAGTCTCATCTATTTCTGATGCTGAACTCTTCGCTCAAACCTTTGCTGAAAATTCCACTCAGGTTGATGAAAGGCTTGTTCCACCTTCCCTTCCACCCTTTGACTATATTATGCCTGTTATTAAGACCCCTCGTAATGATGTTTTCTTTGCCCTTTCTGGCCTAGATCCTCGGAAGGCTTACGGTCCTGACGGAGTCCCTCCTATTGTTCTAAGAAACTGTGCTTCTGTGCTTGCACCCTGCCTGGTCAAACCTTTCCGTCGTTGTCTATTTGCGTCCACCTTTCCTTCTTGCTGGAAGTTTGCTCATATCCAACCTGTTCCTAAGAAGGGTGACCGTTTTAATCCTTCAAACTACCGTTCTATAGCTTTGACGTCCTACCATTCTAAAGCTTTTGAATCTAAACTTAATAAGAAGATTATATCTGCTCACAATCTTCTATCTGATCGTCAGTGCGGTTTCCACAAAGGGCGATCTGCTGGCGATCTTCTAGCTTTCCTAACTGAATCTTGGTCATCCTCCTTTAGAGATTTCAGTGAAACTTTTGCTGCTGCCCTTAACATATCAAAAGCTTTTGATAGAGTCTGGCACAAATCTTTAATTTCCAAACTATTTCAAACAAACAAATTTCCAAACATTGGGCTTATATCCTTCTCTCTGTACCTTCATCTTAAGTTTCCTTTCAAACCGTTCTATTGCAGCTACTGTAGACGGACATTGTCTTCTCATAAATCTAACAATGGTGGTGTTCCCTGGGTTCTGTCCTATCACCCACTCTCTTTCTAATATGCATTAATGATCTCCTAAGTCTAACTCAAAGCCCTATGACAGGGCTTTACCTACGCTTATGATTCTACCCAGCATTTTTCAACGTCGTTTATTAGACGTCAACTCAGCAGGAACTGAGTGATTCATGGAGAGATGCCACCGACCGCCTAACTTCTGATCTTTCTATTATTTCTGATTGGGGCAAAGCAAACCTTGTTTTGTTTAATTAATACCTCAAAAACCCAATTTCTTCACCTATCTACTCGACAAAACCTACCAGATAACTATCCCCTCTTCTTCAATGACACTTAACTATCTTATTCTTCTACAATGAGCATTCTTGGGCTATCCTTTACTAAAAATCAGAACTGGAAATCTCATATGTCATCTCTTGCTAAAACAACTTCTAGGAAGTTTGGTGTCCTGTGGCGTCTGCATCCATTTTTTCTCCCTCTAGTAGCTTGCTCGCTATAGGGGCTTTATCCGCCCATGTATGGAGTATGTCTCACATGTTTGGGGAGGATCCACTCATACAGCTCTCCTAAACAGGGTTGAGTCAAAAGCTTTTCTTTTCATCAACTCCCCTCCTCTGACTGACTGTCTTCAATCTTTAAATCACCGCCGCAATATTTAGTTTTTGTTTTTTTACATCACAAAGGACTGGCCAAGGGCACAACAAAAAGAGGTAACACAAAGCCCGCTTAGTTGCCAGTCCCTATAAAGAAGACAGTAAGTGAATAAAAAAAAGGGGGCTGGGCCAGTTTAGTTCAGGAGGTGTCTTGTCACTCTCCTCTTGAAAAGATTTACGCCCATGTATGGAGTATGTCTCACATGTTTGGGGAGGATCCCCTCATACAGCTCTCCTAAACAGGGTTGAGTCAAAAGCTTTTCGTCTCATCAACTCCCCTCCTCCTACTTACTGTCTTCAATCTTTAAATCACCGCCGCAATGTTGCTTCTCTTGCTATCTTCTACCATTATTTTCATGCTCACTGCTCTTCTGAATTTGCTAACTGCATGCCTCCCCCCCTCCCTCGGCCTCGCTACACAAGACTTTCTACTCATTCTCATCCCTATTATGTCCATCTTCCTAATGCAAGAGTTAATCAGTATCTTTACTCCTTCATCCCTTTCACCGATAAACTCTTGAATTCTCTTCCTGTTTCTATTTTTCCACCTTCCTACGACTTAAATTTGTTCAAGATAAGAGTGACAAGACACCTCCCCGAACTAAATTGGCACACCCTCCTTTTCTTTATTATATTACTGTCTTCTTTATAGGGACTGGCAACTAAGCGGGCTTTGTGTTACCTCTTTTTGTTGTGCCCTTGGTCAGTCCTTTGTGTTGTAAAAAAAAAAAAAAAAAATCCGGAATGGATTACTACATTACTCTTTGAGTCTCTGTGAGTGTGAGTACTGTCCTTAACATCTTATTGATATGAAAAAGATGTCTAGATTCATAAAACGTGGTCAAAATATAAATTTACTGATTAAGTTACCATTTTAAGGAATAAAAATAACTAACATGTTTAGCACAGTGACACGGAGAACAATGTAGTAATTCATTCCGGAAAATAAGGCATACATATGTACTGTTGAGAACACATTGTGTAAACACTCGTCAATAGAGATGCCAGATGCCGATTATTTTGCTCTAAAAGCTGTCCTTACAAAGTTGGTGACGAACAATATGCCTGCTCGATCTAAACGGTATTTCCTAATCAACTCTGCATCCCTCAGTTCACTCAACACGTCCCTACGTGGGCTAATATTCCTTCACTGAGGCTGTTTTTTGTGTCTCGGCCATGTTGACTGTAGAAACGTATATCATAGGCATCTTAGCCGAAGGACCATATAATATTTACAATCGGGCTAGAACACTGAACCCAGTCCTTGCCTCCCGCGTGGTTTATGATACCTACCTCCCAATTTATGATACTTGCCAGCCAGTTATGGCTTAAATGCGCCATTTTGTCTTGATATGATATACGTTTTTAACAATGATCGCATTGAGAATATGTTCTCTAAATTATTGTATAAGCTTCATCTCTGAACGCAAGGTTAAACTTTCCCCGTTCTTTCCATTTTTTCCTTCTCCTCCTCAGTTTTCTTTCCCTCATCAACGTCTGTCACTCAGTCTCTAATGTGTTGCCTCAATTTCTTCCTACCTTGTGCTTTCCATATTCTGCTGCTCTAGTTCTTTTCTTAAAGACCTTCCCATATTCTTTCCTAGTGTTTCGCTTCGCTTCGTATCTCGCTTTTCACCAACGTTTCTCCTTTGTTTACATTGTATTTCCTCCATCGTAATCATTGTCATCATTGTCCAGGCCCTTTCCTCTTGTTTTCCTGTGAGCTACTCTTATCGCCCTCTTAGATTATCTTTACCTCTTGATAAATACAACTCAGGCATAAGCAGCCAGCTGGTGTGTGTGTGTGTGTGTGTGTGTGTGTGTGTGTGTGTGTGTGTGTGTGTGTGTGTGTGGTGTGTGCGTGTGTGTGTGTGTGTGTGTGTGTGTGTGTGTGTGTGTGTGTGTACGCGTGAATGCCCGTGTGTTTGCCGCCACCACCATCACCGTAACCATAATGACCAGTTCATTTCAACCTTTACTTCATTGCCGCATAAATATCAACAATGTCGTAAAGTGTGAGGCTTTAACCGTAAGCACTGCCTGTTGTCGATTATCTTTAACATGTCCTTGCGAGGGACATGAGAGGAGTTAGGGGAGAGAGGTCTTAATCATATACGTTTTTTTCTCATATATTCATTTTTTTCTTCTTTTAGTAAATTTGTAACTCACTTAAGCAAAGAACACAATTATATTTCCATTGCCGGGAGGATCAACGCGAATAATGTTTAGATGTGCTCTTTATAGAAGGCACACTTTTACACTTGCAATATATTCAATAAGTTTAGATATTTCTTTTCTTTTAATCATTTTTATGTGTCAATATAAGTGCAACGATTTACTGTTAACATTCCATCAAAAGGCACACCAACAAAAGGGCATCTGCGAGCTATTTTGGCGGTAAGCTTTGGGGAAAAAGTCACAGTGGGGATCGAAATTATAATAATACTTATGATAATAATGAATATTTTATTTTCACCCGAAGGCAAAAGGAAACAAAAAGGAAAACAACAACATAGTATACATACATGAAGAAGTTAACTTAGTAAGAACTAGGGCAAATAAAATATAACATATACATGTGGGCAATATGTACAATAATGTAAATACGAAGTATACGTATATGTACACCTGGTATACCCTACATTATGTACAAACAACAGGCCTAGCCACCGCTGTTGTATAGGTCCACATACATAGGCCGAGCTTTGCCTGACGGAGGTGATGGAGTTTTCAGAGAGCTTCACCCTACGCCTTAAGCTAAACGCGGAGTGTCGACGGATCACATCCAGATTGTTCACCCCATTCCTAGCGCAGGCCAGGGACGAGCTGGGCCATCTGGGCAACCCCAGTAGCCTCATACGGATGTCATTGTGACAAACCTTAAAGTAATCGTCCAGACCATTTCATCATTCCTGATTTTATGTAGGTAGAGTATAGCCATTATCGAGTGTTCGCTAAGATTATCGCTAATACAAATACACGCAAACCTAGGCAATAAATTGAAGAATTTTGGGTGTTTCTGATTTTTTTGGCGATATGGTATACAGTACACATGCATCCTTTATGGGTGCAGCAGGAAAGCTGTGCCTTTCCAGAGAGCTTAGCACCCATTTCCGACCTATACGGCCACGATATATGTGTGGAGACGTTAGTCCAGGAGCCACGGGGTGTTTTCATGTTTGTGAGGGCCGCGAGATCACTCACCTGATTCTGATAGAGGACTACCTGGGCATTACCTACCTGGGCTACCTATGATATTAACGAGGGTAGCTCATCTGAAACTTGGCAATAATCTCATAAATCACGGATTTGTCAAAATTGTGCTTTCCGGAAATGACCTTCCGAATGACAGGTGAGCCTCCTTTCGATCGCCATAGCACCTAAACAAAGACACTTACGGAAATGAATTACCGCTCAAAAGAAAGCTTAACTTATCCGCTACAAGATTTAGCAAAAGTGAAGTTGATTACACAATGAACATTTTCAGTAGGATCGTAAATACAAAGTTATATCAAAAATTTTGAAAAATCTAGGGTTGTAATACACAAAAAATAAAGTAATATATATGGAGTGACAAATCTCATTGTTTTTTAGTTAGTTTATTACACATTAGAAAAGTTTTTAAAACAACCAAAACAGAATAATGTAGGTCCATGTGAACTTTTAGGGTCAAATTAAAAGAAATTATGAATTTACTAAAACCTGAGGTAAAAACCATTACACTTTCTCTTAAGTTTAGGACATGAGAAGTACAAACAGAAAAGTCTCGCTTATCTTAGCTTCCTTTTTGAAGGAAAAGTAGGTTTTTAAGGGCAGTAGTGATGAATAAGGATGGTCTTGGTGACCAAATTGGAAAAATGTTATGTCCACTCTCTTAAATACATAAGGGAGAATCAAACTTGATTCTACATTGAGAAACTGAATGAATAAATCTTACAATAGTTTGTTTGTTTGTTTGTTTGTTCCTAACAGTAAAAGGATGTAAAATAAATTGGAAAATTGTTCCATTTTATGCAAATGATGAGTCCAATTTTCACGAGGCGTGTGGGCTGGGGTCACTTAGTACATAATCATCCAGCACCTATCTTTTATCTAACTAACTGAATTATTACATTCTTTGTCAGAACCTTGGCAGCTGAAGTACTGACAACAAATTAGCTGATATTGTCTACAAACACCATCGCTTAGTGACACAGGACGTGCACTTACATGGCATTGGGAAGTCATCTCGCAGTAAGCCCTGACATCGTTACGGCTCAAGGATGCCACCAGCCGCGCTGTAGACAAAATTCCTTGGATCAAGGTACACTTTCTCCCTATACTTTAATACACAACATATTCTCCCTACACACATACACAACACAACTACACTAGTTGTGTTGGCTACCACCAACTACACATGACAGTGTAGTTGCATGTACGTCCTGCAAAATGCCCTGAAAATATGACCCTTGATAGAACGACTGCTGGGGGGTAGGTCAAGGAGTCTTTTTACTGTGTTGGAAGAGGTGATATCTTAGCTCATCCATTGTTTTGCATTGTGTTCCAGACTTGTACACATTAACTAGAAACTCTTCTATCAATGGAAAATCAATCTCATTTTGGTGCTTTCCGAAGTTTTGGAGGTAGTGACACGGATTGGCTTTCATTCCAGCAGCTTCACGCCACTGGGTTAAGGACAGTGGATGCTGATCCTCCCATTGACAAAGCCGCACTCCCACTTGAGGAATTCAGAGAGGCTGTAGCAAAGTTGAGGGGTTGAAAGGCAGTTGGTGTTTGTAATATCAGTGCGCAGCTGCTCAAAGCTGAGGGTGGATCATGATCCGCGGGTTGCATGCTATCTTGACTGTCGTGTGGCAATCAGGTAACATTCCTACTGACTGGAAAAAGGGGGGTGGTCGTCCCTTTCAGGGAAGGAAAAGGGGACCGTCAGGACTGCAACAATTTCTGCGGTATTACACTGCTAAGCGTGCCAGGAAAGATGCTTGCCCATCTATTCCTAACACGGATCCGCAGTCATCTGCTGAAACAGCAGAGACCTGATCAGTCTGGGTTCACGCCTGGTAAGTCAACAACGGACCGTATCCTAGCGCTTCGGGTCTTGGTGGAACGCCGACGTGAGTTTCGACAGGGGATGCTTGCAGCCTATGTTGATCTCAAGAAGGCGTTTGACACAGTACCTACATTTGGAGGCACTCTGTGGTCTTCTGAGGCTTCGCAGGAATCATGCAAGGACTTTTGGTCTGCCGACATGCCTGTAATCCTGGACTGAGAGTGCTGTGAAGTGTGGGGGAGGTGTATCCAGCTTTTTTCCTGTGAACACAGGAGTGAGTCAAGATTGCAGCCTTGCCCCATCACTTTTCAACCCCTGTATGGACTGGGTATTGGGATGAGTTGTGAACCAAAGTGATTGTTAAGTATCTGTCAGCTATACCAAGATGAGTGCGACGTGAGACGTCTATACCACGTGAGACGTGGGTCTTGGTTTTGCCCATGATGCATTAATCTTTACTGAGTTGCTGGAGGTACTGGTGATGGCTCTTGAGGCGCTGCATGAGGAGGCAAATCCTTTTGGACTTGCGGTCACCTGGTCCAAGACCAAGATTCAGGCGTTTGGAGGCTTATTAGATGAAACATGTAAAGTATGTTGATGCTTGCGGCGACAACATTAAAATCATTGAGGAAAGGTTACATACCTTGCAGTCAAGTGCATTCAAATGCAGTATTGCAGTAAAAAATGACAGAAGGGCACGTCAACAAGTCTTACGGCAGATTGGCATAGCCCACGAAGTTATGGATTCGCTCAACACGAGTACTTAACGTTGTCGGAATCTGTGTTGAAGGACACAGATACGGGTCTTAAAGTTGCTTCTGATCCCTGTCCTACTCTAAGGATAAGGCACTGACACTAAATAGCGACTTGAAGATGCGAATCGATGCCTTTGGTAATAGGTGTTTTCTCAGAATCATGGGGTATCGCCGGGATGACGTGTCAAATCAGCGATTGCACCGTGAGACTGAATCGAGGCCTACTACCTGCATAGTCCGTCAGCGCCAACCTCGGCTATATGTGCTTGTGGCACGTTACCCTGAAACCGATCGTTCCCACATGGTTATATATGTACATAAGTAGACAATCCGGGGATGGATGAGGCCAAGGGGGTGACCACAAGGCTTGTGGCTGTTGAAATTTATGGCTTCTTCTGAGAGTTACTTGGTATGAGAAGATAGACTCGGGGACTAGCACGGGGACTCGCGCGTGATGTCCCTGGAGTGTCGTCGTACGGTGTACGAGGCGACGCGGCACTCGGCGTATGCCCTTACTGATTGATTGGTGACATATGCGAGTTTACAAACTCAGATATATCTCACCTGAACCACAGCTATGGGCCCAGGAATAAAAGGACATAACGCAAGGCATACGCGGCAAATGTATTCGTACTTGATTACTCGAAGTACACAGACACATACACACACACAAACAAACAAACACACATACACGCATACACATATACACACACACACACACACACATATATATATATATCATTAAAAGTGATAGCTAGTTCAGCGTTTATTAACTTTTTCAAGATATTTTCTCTTTGTCTTAAGAATGTCTTATTATCCTTAGTGATCAAATTTATGACTTCGCCGTAGCTGGTCATTTTGCTGTATCGCGATTTCAGGTTATGGACCCTTCTTCAGCAGCGTGCAGAAATGTTTTCTCCTCAGATGTAGAGGTGAGCATGACTTTGGTACAGTGTGAACCGCTACTTAAGGAAAAGTCTGGCGGCCTCGCGTGTGAGTGGGCGACGCTCATTGGTGGATGACTTCTGCTCCTTCTTGCTCTGCGTCTCTTTGGATATCGCTACCCTTTTTTCTTTTCATGCTTGGGAGAGCTTGTAGGTCGTATGCTTGTACTTTAAGCCTGGGATTGATATCTTTGCTGTACAGTGCTTCTAAAATTGGAAGTCGCCGTACATCTGCGCACATGTCGACCATTTATGTATGTTTTGTTTGCCATTCTGACTCCATACACACCCAATACCTACAGCCTTCAATCAGCATCAGAGTTTCTCGACATACTCAAGACCCACAGCGCCAGAGGTGCAATCGCTTCGCTTGATGTCGAGTCTCTCATTACAAACGTATCCGTGGTTCGAACAATCAACTATATTATCGACCGTGTGTATCACAATGACTCCAGCCCCCCACTTGACATTCCGGAACCTGTGCTACGCGGACTCCTCGAATGATGTACTAATGAAACACCTTTCACCTCTCTCCGAAGGAACAAATACCGGCAGATAGAAAGTGTCACCATGGGCTCGCCCTTAGGGGTATTGCTGGCAAACTTCTTCATGGGCTGCATAGAAGAAGAGGAATTTAAGAAAATAAACAAGCTCGACATATATTGTCGCTACATCGATGACATTTTCATCAAAATGAAGAGTCACTACGAAGCAGAAGAGCTGAAGCTCTGCCTACAAGATACATCAGGCCTCACCTTCATCATAGAAAGCAGCTCAGACAAATCATACCGTTTCTGTACGTCCTCGTAACGCAACAAGAAGAATCTTTCAATACAAATGTCTACGTGAAGCCAACGAACCCCGGACACTGCCTCAACGGAGAAAGTGAATTCCCGCAGCGATATAAGGACTCGACCTTCGGCGCTTATATTAGAAGAGCTCTTACACACTGTAGTACGTGGCAACTCGTGCAACCGGGCTTTCTTCCCCGTCGCTTACCAGGAAGAAAAATAATAATATCACAAATCGTCAACCGTAATGTGAAACCTACAGACCCAGAGAGATTAATACAACTACAAATATATTACAAGAACAAGAAAACCAGCAACCTCCTTCTTGGAAACAGCCCAAGCCAGACGAGAGAGACAATCCAGAAGTCCCATGTTGTTTATAGGATCACGTGCAAACGAGAAAACTGCGAAGTCCTCCCCTCCTCCTAAATCGGCATGACGACAACGAGGCTGTCTCGACGTTTTACTTGCCACTTAACTTCTGGAGCCCCAAAAAGTCCCCTGCTAGAGAAACACGGCATCACCATCACAAACACATTTTTATAAGAAAATACAGAAATGGTCGACATGTGCCCAGATGTACGGCGACTTCCAATTTTAGAAGCACTGTACATAAAATATATTAATCCCAAGCTTAACGTACAAGCATACGACCTACAAGCTACCTAAGCATGAGCATAAAAAAGGGTAGCGATATCCAACCCACAGAGACGCAAAGCAAGGAGGAACAGAAGTCATCCACCAATGAGCGTTGCCCAATCACACGCGAGGCTGCCAGACTTCTCTTTAAGTAGCGGCTCACACTGCACCCAAATCATCACTTCTCGCCTGGCAGCCAAACTGACCAGACGTGCCTTGCTCCGCTCCACCTCACGCCACCACAGCTCTTCCCGCGCAGGCACGCTTTGTTACATCCTGCTGGCTTCTGACGGTGACCTAAGCAGTCTGTTGTGCTTTTATGCACACAGCTGTTGTGTTGCTATGTGCTGAGGGGTTGTTTGTTGGGTCGTTTGTCGGGTTGGTTGTCGGGTCGTTTGTCGGGTTGTTTGTCAGGTCATTTGTCGGGTTGTTAGGCCTACTTAAAGGGCTAGTTAATTAATTTTCGTCCACAACGTAACTCCCCGCACGAAACCGAACCCCACGATTCCTGGCGCAGGCCAGGGTCACAAGGGGGGCCCTTAGAAGGGTTGGTGATAGGAAGCCCAGGGGTGAGGCAACAACTGTTAGGGTTAGGTAAGTCCCTCCGGGGGCAGCTGTGCCTGTGTCCTCCGACGCCTTTCAGGAGGCGGGAGCGCGCTACGGCACTAGCTGTAGGTAGCGTAGGTGTGGTCTTGCTCTCCGAGCAGTCTTGTCTTTTAGGATTTATTTATTTTAAATTTTTTATTTTTTGTTTTATATAGTTTGGTGTATCACCTCATTCCACTTACGGAATGAACCACCATGGCGCGAGTTAAAATAAAATACGCCAACACCTCACCTCGCTCTAAAACCAAGCTATTGGAGATTCTCTCCAAGAACTTGGTCTATGCAACTAAGATCATCAATGTAAACGATGGCCATATAGTTCTGACACGCACGGACGATGATCTAGATAAAATCTTTCAAGGACAGTGCAAAGAAGACCTCAGCGGGAGCAACTATGACCCTATATTACCACCAGAATTTAGGGCGAAAAGAACAGTGCTCGTCTTTAATGTGGATGACAACATATATAACAATACTGAAGAAGAAATAAAAGAGGAACTCGCTGCCAAAAATAGCTGGATAACTGAGGGAATAGACCAAATTTTCAAATTCCCCAAAAAGAACATTATTAAAATATGCTTCAACCAAACCAAATCAGCCACCAAAGCAACAGAAGCAGGTCTGGTAGGCTTTCAAATGAGCATCTCACCACATTCAATTAAAAAAGAAGTATATATTCCTATCACTACATGTATGAGATGCTACCAGCTGGACGACCACTTCACCAACCAATGCCCAAAGGACAAAAATTATAAAATATGTTCAGAATGCAGTAGCACTGAACATAACTGGAGGGACTGCAAAGCTGAAAACAAACTGTGCATTAACTGCGGGGGAGTACACAGGACTCAGGCCTACAAATGTCCGGAGAAAAAGAAAATTAGAGAGGAGAAAATGAAGGAAAAGAAAGAAGGCACTAAAACATTTTATAGCCAAGCAACAGCAATTAATAGTAACCAGCCAAAAATAGACATCAGTTTAGGCAAAGACACGGCAGCTACTATCCTGACCTGCATGATGCATGCCCACTTAATGAACATGGTTAACCCGGGTACATATAATAAAGAAATCAATATACTTTTCAAAATGAACAATCTTCCCAGTATAAATTTACCTGTAAATCCCCCTTCTGCTGACATCGTAAATGCAACAAAAGAAAGCTCCGTGGCTAGACAGACTAGTGAGGATGTAACAGACGGACAGACAGAGGAGCAGGAGGCAGAAGAAGATAATATGACCAAGGAACAACCAGTACCAGAGATGCCACCGCTGGAGCAGATAAGCGGGATAGAACTAGGCCTAGAGATAATCACCAGTAAAAGCGAAGGTTGGCCCGCACGTACCTTTAAAAGGGACATGTTGATGAAAGGAATAGAGGAGAAGAGATACAAATGGAGGTTTGTCAGCACAAAATATACAGAAGAACAAATACTTACACTAATAAAAAATGATGAAATAGACCTAAAAAATTGTTGGCGCATTGCAGATGACCAGCTTTTCAAGAAAATAAGAGGTGGATTCACGCAGGAAAGAACTCCTCCACAAGACCAAAGGACAAGGATCAGAAAAAGTTCTAAATAAAATCATAATGGCACTCACACCTCTCAATAACACAAGTATGATGGATAACATAAAAATAGTACAACACAACGTATCCAACTGGCGTACAAACAGACACTTTCTTACTAACATTTACAGAGTTATCAATCCCGACATTATCTTAATTAATAGTCACGGAATAAAATCAGATGGTTCTCTTAAATTTTTTGGCTACACAACACATACAATCAACTCAAACAACGAATTACATGACGGAAGCGCTATCTGCATTAAATCAAACATCAAACACAAAATTACAGATGATTTTTTATCCGATATATTGCAAATAACTATAGAAACTAACACAGGACCAATCTCAATCGCAACAACATACCTCCCACCCAGAAGACCTTACCTCCCCATACCGGACTTTCACAGATTGGCATCAAACACTACCCCAACCTACATCTTAGGAGATCTTAACGCTAAACATAATATCCTAGGGGATTCCTACAATAACACTGTAGGGAAAGGGATAAAATTATTAACAGACAGCAATAAATTATTCCATTTAGGTCCCAACTTTCCCACTTTTTTTGGCCACAACACTCATTCGACACCTGATATCATACTAACAAATAATAAAGTTTACCACAATCATATAATAGAAGCTGGACCAGTCACGTCATCAGACCACATACCAATAATATTTACCATCACTGCTCAAGCAATTAAGATACCCACCCCTGTTAAGAACAAACTTGGAAATGTCGATTGGGAGCTTTTCAACCAAAAATATCAAAGAAAATATACAAGTAGCAAGACCAAAAAATGAAGCTAATAAAGAGGAGATTGATGCATCAATACAAACTTGGTACAATATAATTTTAAAAGCTATGGAGACATACATACCTAAAACCAAAATTAAGATAGTTCATAAAACAATACTCAGCAATAAAATCAAGCACTTACAATGGTGTCTTAAAAACCTAAGAGATGAAGCTGAGATGCGTGGTTGGACGTATGTGAAATATATAATTTACAAACTACTAAGGAAAAATCTAATAGAAGAATGCAAAGAACAGTATACTAATAACTGGGAAAACAAAATAAATGAACTTAAAACCTTATATAAAACCCCCAAAGATTTCTGGGAAAATGTAAAAAAATTGAGAGGAAATAAAAGCGACACCTCACCATACATTATACATAATAATAAAAAGCTCTACACGGAGGAGGAGAAGGAGGAAGTATTTAGGAAGATCTGGGAAAACGTCTTTTATATCAGTCCCGAAGAAAACAGGAATTTCGACCCAAATAATGAAGCTATAGTAGATAATTACATAGCAGATAATGGGAACCTGCAAGCAAGATATGACAAGGCTGATATAACTAGACTTGACGACTCGAATTATATTACTGCTAAGATAACAACGCAAGAAATATATAATATCATAAAACAACTTAAAAACAACACACCTGGTCATAGCCAAATAAAAAAACAATATTGTTAAACATGCCAGAGGAAGCAATTACAATATACACAGAAATTTTAAATTCCTCATTATCATTAGGGTATTTCCTAACAAATTAAAACATGCCAAAATAACACTTATACCTAAAGCAAATAAGACAAGTACAGATCCAATCAATTATAGACCCATTTCATTACTTGAGGTCCCAGGGAAAATTTATGAAAAAATAATTAACAAAAGACTTAGTAAATACCTAGAAACTAACAATATTCTCCCGGAAACACAGCATGGTTTAGAGTATCTAGGGGTACAGACACTGCCTTGCTGTGACAACAGAAAAAATAGCTGAAGCTCTAGCCAGCAAACAACAATGCTACTTAGTTTTACGAGACGTATCAAAAGCCTTTGATAAAGTCTGGCACAATGGCCTAAAATATAAGATACTAACAACAGGATTGCCAGACATCATTAAACAACTAATTTGCACTTTTTGGAAAACAGAACAGCAAGCATAACTATAAATAACTACAATGGTAATATATTCAGGATTAGAAGCGGAGTGCCTCAGGGCAGCTCCCTTTCACCGACCCTCTACTCACTCTACACATCAGACATTCCAGCACCTTCAGTAGGTTGTACTAATATTATATATGCCGATGACATCACTCAAATTATTACACAGCCTAATAAATCAAGAAGATTCATGGCTGCTAAGGTGGTAAGAGAAATAGAAAGAATCAACAATTATGAAAATAAATGGAAAATCCAAACGAACTCAACAAAATTTAAAATTATCCCAATGGCAGTTAAGAAAACATACCCTATAAGTATAGAGGGAACAGTTATTCCTTACTCCAGCGAAGGCAAAATACTAGGACTAAATTTCAACAGAAGAGGTATTTTGAATCAAGTAAAACATAACAAAAATAAAGCAGGAGCAGCACTAACAACTTTAAAAAGATTTACAGGATTACCTACTAATATAAAACTACATTTAATAAAAGCATGTATCCTACCAATGCTGACATATCCAACATATACACTAAACACATTATCCAAATCAGCTATGCTATCACTACAAAAAGTTCAAAATAAAGCCTTAAGGTTCGCCTTCGATGAAAAATACCCATATGAAAGAAACACAGCAGAACTGCACCAATTAGGGAAACTGGAAGCAATAAACACAACATTATATGACAGAGGTCAAAACACAAAACACAGACTTATAAATATAATACAAGACTCATTATACATGGAAATAATTGCAAACAATAACAACAGGGAACATGGTTGGTTCAGGAAACCAATCATTCAGCTAAATAAAATTAAACCACACCCAATATACACAGATTGATAAGAAGGAATTATTAGCTAAATTTTCTACTTTATTTATTTACTTTATTATATATATAATATTTTTTTCTACTTTTGTCTTCTTTTTTTTTTTTTTTAGATGCTGATCTGTCTTTTGACAGTCTGAGATGTTAAGAAATAAATTTAAAGGGAGCATAATATGATAATAATTAAATATATATCAATTGATAAAGATGAAATACAAACAAGAGAGCGACTAACAATAAAATAAAATGTTTATAAAAAATATAGCAAGGCGGTTAGCCCGCCATCTATCCAATCTTCGACTTTCCTTCATACTTTCCTTCACTTATCTTCTTCCTCTTTAATTCTTCTTTCACCCAACCTGTCTATCCCCCACTCCACTCCACTCCACTCCCAAATCATGCTCCCCTCTACATCTGAGGAGAAAACATCTCCACGCTGCTGAAGAAGGGTTAATGACCCGAAATCGCGATACAGCAAAATGACCAGCTACGGCGATGTCATAAACTTGATCACTAAAGAGAATAAGACACTCTTAACCCCTTCACTGCGGCTGGCACAAATACGGTCTCTCAGCTATCTAAGAGTTCACTGCGGCTGGAACATATAGGGTGTCTGTATTTAAACTCCACGATCAATGATATTATGGGTAATATTCGCTGTGATAGGGTTGTATGGCAATACTGTAAAGTGTTGCCATACAACATAACCTCTTTTTCTGTTCGAGTGAGTTAGTGTGACTAATAAGGTCAAGTGGTGCAGTACGACATGTTGACGCTGCCGCGCCCTTTAATTCAATGGCGAGGCAAAATAGTCAAGATATTGAACATTATTATTATTGATGGATATAAAACAGAAGCATGAATGAATGAATGAATGAATGATGCATTTATATACCAAAATTAACTGTATTATGTTGAGTAGTAAGTGGTTTCATTGTGCGTCCGGCAGCACGGTCACGGGCCTGTTGCTGCACTCTGAC
>JACEEZ010011295.1:137500-140000 GCA_016584305.1 Chionoecetes opilio
CTCACCGAAACCCCCCTCCGTCCTGACCACAGATCTTATCTCACACTCCCTCTTGTCCCTGTTAATCCCTTCCAGGTGTCTTCTTAATCCTGAAATAATTAGCCTTTCTGAAGTCAAGTAGTCTATGTTTATTAACACTTCTACTTCCTACATCCCATTTTAAGCAAAATCTGATTTCGCAATGGTCGCGTTTCCCTAACGTACCTCCAACTTCCATCTCTGTAACTAAATCTTCCCTTTTTGTTAGTAATAGATCTAGAATATTATCTCCCTTAGTAGGCTCCTTGATTGCCTGCTTTAGGAAGTTATCTTAAACTAGTTTTAACAGATCATCTCTGTCATTGTCTCCTATAAATTGTCCTTGTCTATAAATGTTTGCATAATTTGATAGAAAATACTTTTTTTCGGATTCGCATTAATGAAAGATACAGAC
The DNA here is from genome assembly GCA_016584305.1 of Chionoecetes opilio. Taxonomy (NCBI): domain Eukaryota; kingdom Metazoa; phylum Arthropoda; class Malacostraca; order Decapoda; family Majidae; genus Chionoecetes; species Chionoecetes opilio. The sequence goes on from JACEEZ010011295.1 coordinate 137,934, forward strand.
TAAGAGGTGTTGATGTTTTATTGGTTCCACTGGTACTTTCAAACCAGTCTCAAACATGTATCGTGTATCACGGCGCGAAAATATGGAATGAATTACCATTGGACTTAAAAACAAAACCAGCCTTGACTAGTTTTAAACATTGTCTCAAAAAGTTCCTCTTATTGCAATACCAGCAACAGTAATCATAAATAATTTGTGTATATATGTGTAAGTATATTCATGTGTATGTGTATATGTGCGTATTTACTCGTATGTGTATGTGTATGTGTGCGTATTTGCCCGTGTGTGTATGTGAGCGTATTTGCTCGTATGTGTATGTGTGCGTATATACTCGTATGTGTGTGTGTGTGCGTATTTGCTCGTATGTGTATGTGTATGTATGCGTATTTGCTCGTATGAGCATGTGTATATATGTTAGCGTATTTACTCGTATGTGTGTATGCGTATTTGCTCGTATGAATAAGTGTATATATGTTAGCGTATTTACTCGTATGTGTATGTATGCGTATTTGCTCGTATGAGCATGTGTATATATGTTAGCGTATTTACTCGTATGTGTGTGTATGCGTATTTACTCGTATGTGTATGTGTGCGTATTTACTCGTATGTGTATGTATGCGTATTTACTCGTATGTGTATGTATGCGTATTTACTCGTATGTGTATGTATGCGTATTTACTCGTATGTGTATGTATGCGTATTTACTCGTATGTGTATGTATGCGTATTTACTCGTATGTGTATGTATGCGTATTTACTCGTATGTGTATGTATGCGTATTTGCTCGTATGAGCATGTGTATATATGTTAGCGTATTTACTCGTATGTGTATGTATGCGTATTTACTCGTATGTGTATGTGTGCGTATTTACTCGTATGTGTATGTATGCGTATTTACTCGTATGTGTATGTGTGCGTATTTACTCGTATGTGTATGTGTGCGTATTTACTCGTATGTGTATGTATGCGTATTTGCTCGTATGAGCATGTGTATATATGTTAGCGTATTTACTCGTATGTGTATGTATGCGTATTTGCTCGTATGAGCATGTGTATATATGTTAGCGTATTTACTCGTATGTGTGTGTATGCGTATTTACTCGTATGTGTATGTATGCGTATTTACTCGTATGTGTATGTATGCGTATTTACTCGTATGTGTATGTGTGCGTATTTACTCGTATGTGTGTGTATGCGTATTTACTCGTATGTGTATGTGTGCGTATTTACTCGTATGTGTATGTATGCGTATTTGCTCGTATGTGTATGTGTATGTTTACCGCCCATATTTAGTGGAGGCGGTAGCAGAGTGGTTAGTGTCTCCGACTGGCGTTCTCGGTGACCCGAGTTCGATCCCCGACGAAAACCAAAACCTTTCTGCACCGTCGAGTGGTCAAAGAACACCCACATGCCCTGCCCATTAACTCTACCATCGATTGCGAGTGCATCGGAGGACACAGGGGGGCGACATGAGCCTCTAATCACAGGCGTCACTATAAAAATCCTGCCTGCGCCACCATGGGCGAGGGCAAACCAACACAGCCCTCAAGTGAACCTCCAGAGCCTACCATCCGTGCCCTGTGTCACCACTGCCTACAGGCGCTATAGGCAAAAAAAATGTAAAAAAAAAAATAATAATAATATTGTTTAATTAATTAAATATCTTCAAGTGCTTATAGAAATATAGGAGCCTTTTAAGAGAGTTTACTCTCAACAGGCTCAGCCAATATTATATAATTATGTATTATGTTATATTACATGTATAAACTGTTTGGCTAAATAAATGTATAAATCTATAATTAAATCCCAGTCAATGCTCCTAAGATTAAAGTCTCCTACCACGCGTAATCGATTATATTTACAAGCCTTGCTTATTTCCTGCCATATAAGAGCTGAATCCTCTTTACATAAGTTTGGAGGCCTCTACACTACAACCAAGACCATCTTATCAGTTCCTTCTCTAATTTCCACCCAAATAGACTCTCTGCTAACATCCGTTTTTATAACGTTGTTAACATAACACTGCAATGTATCCCTGACATATAGTGCAACTCCTCCGCTTCTCCTT
>JACEEZ010011295.1:150000-285000 GCA_016584305.1 Chionoecetes opilio
TCCCTATTCTGTCCATCTTCCTAATGCAAGAGTCAATCAGTATCTTTACACTTTCATCCCTTTCACTGGTAAACTCTGGAACTCGTGGAGTGCCTTCCGTGACGTCTTCGATCCATGGTGCATCGTCTGCTTGTTGTCAGGAAGTTTTATGAAATAAGTGGAATATACAAATTTTGATTGGGGATTATTTATAAAAGGCTGACTAGATGCAGAAAGTTACAGTACATCAACATAATATATGTTGATATACTCCACTTGATAATGCCTATATTTTGACTACATTAAATCAGGAATGACAAAATAGTATATACGATTACTTTAAGACTTGGTTGGCAAAGACAATATGATGGTGAACGGGTAGTTGAATCATTAATAGAGTCCAAGACGTGTTGGTTCGTCTATGGGAAGAATGTTATGTTGTCTTTTTGTGTATGAAAGTTTACTTGGGCGAAACTTCTCTGTTACTTGATGAACAACACTGATCCTTCTATTTGTTCTTCTTGTTTTTTTGTAAGCACTGCAGTCGTCCTTCTCCTTCATCTCCTCTTTCTTATCCTCCTCCTCCCCTCCTTCATATCCCTGTTATCATCATAAGCATTATCATCATCATCATTATCACCATCATGTATTTCATTCAGTACACATACTTCAGATGCCTTCCCACTCTCCCTCCAACTTTATCTCCCTTATCTCTCCTCCTTCCTCTACATACTTCACTTGTCCTCCATTTGTCTTCTTTCTGTCGGAAAGAAACAATATGTTGCCTCAGCATCCGGGATGGTGCTAAGGGGCTTCATCTCTTTTTTGTTGCGTTGTCAAGTTTGGGTAGGATGGAGAGGAGAGGTATGGATATTGGAAAGCTGAATAAAAGGAAAATTTTATATAGGTAGTGGTGGTGTTGGTACTTCAGGATGAAGGGAGAGATAAGAGTAAGTGGCAGTAGGAATATATATAATAAGAGTAACAATAAGATAGAAAACAATCAGGAAAGGGTTTACGGAGTGTATAAGTGGAAAGAAAGGAACATCAGTTATGAAGACTTTATATCGACTATTGAAGTATTTGTAATGGACTGAAGTATGAATGTTTTTTTCTTTTTTTCATTTTTTTTCTTTATATTTCATTTATTCAAAAAAAAGGCAAAGCCTTCATAAGGGTATTCCTGGCGAACTGACCATACTTGCCATTCATCACTAACACATCAAATAATTCCTCTCTATCCTTTGCAGCCATGTAAAGTTTCGATGGACGTGCATAGGTGTTTTCAGGATGCAGGTAGGTTAAGGGAGCTAGTACGACATGTAGAGGGAGCTGAACTTTTCGACATGAAGAGTGAGGGAAGGGTGGTGTTGTAAACCTCTTTTGATATACTTTTTTAGGTGGTAAAATTTAGAGTTTAGCCCAGGATACTTCCAGAGTCGATGACACTGAAGGCTATGATTGCCAGTGAAGCCTCTCTTACAGGTAGTTGATGCTTACTTCCCTACCAAGAGGACTCATATTAGTGGTAACTTTAATAAATCGGTCGAGCGCTCACAGTAAGGCTTGTTGATTTAAGTAATGTACACGTGCCAGGATCGAGTAATACATTATCATTTATTTTATATATTTTATATGCACTTTGTAAATTGTTTACACTGTGAGGTCGAACAACTTGTCACGAGTTCACACACACTGCCAATGAAGCTAAATACCTTAGACGGGCCAGAATAATAAATGTGACGCACACACAATTAGCCACACAGCACGAGGGATTTACCACGCCTTTGACACGCATGGAGATCACTAAGAGTGCTTCACAAGTATTTCCTCTCTATTCTGATTTCTTCCCTGCCGTCGGCGTCCTGTAAAGGGAGGTGTGTCCTTTGTTGAACACCTGTGTTGTCTAGGGTGTGACGCTGAAACATGTCCCGGTCCAGGTTTCTTCTAACGTCATCAGCATGATGCATTGCTAACACACACACACACACACACACACACACACCACACACACACACACACACACACACACACACACACACACACACACACACACACACACACACACATACACACACACACACACACACACACGACAAAATGAAGTAGAAGAGTAACACAGGATTCATTTGTGAAATGACCTGACTTATTATCGTAATTACGTGACCTAGCCGGGTAACTACGTGAAGGAGGAGGAAAATATTATATGGAGTACAACAAGCTGCCCAGAAACCTAGACATGTGTTAGATAGGGCCTGAGCAGGGTTGTGGTCCACGTAAGAGAGATATTAAAATGTGTGTACATTTTTTTTTCTTAACATGACGGAGACTCCAAAGCCAGGAAAGGTGCTTGGGATAACCCAGTTAGACTTTTCAGGGTTTAATGAAGAAGTTAAGAAGGGAAGTCTGCAGTCCAGAGTGGTCAGAGTGGAGGATGAGGGAGATAAAACCAAACTAAACGTTGAGGCTGATTGAAGAGTTCGAATGTATGAAATGTTTACTTTATGGTTTGAGAAGAAGCTATGACGAAATGGAAGGTATGAAAGTAGAACTAAATGAACTGAAAAGAAAGGAAAAGCATAATGTAAAGGAAAATGAGGAGTAAAAAAAAGAGATGGAGAAATTGAAAAAAAGAGGATAATGATATTAAAGCAGAATGTGAGAATGGAGAAAAAATGGTCAAAGAGCAACCGAAAACTCTGATAAAGGGAGCAGTGAATAACTGGAAAGAAGAAAAAGAGAAGGCGAAAGTAAACTTTAAAGAAGTTATAGAACAACAAAAGAAAGAGCAAAGTGAACATAAGAAAAGAAGTAGTAAGCGTTTTGAAAAGTAATGAAAATTTAATAAGGGATGTACAGCAAAGAGAAAAAAATGTGTTATTATTTTTGGACTGATGGAGAAGAATATCTGGTTTAGATTAAAGACAGAAAGAGAAGAAGTAAAAAGAGTAAAGGATGTTTTAATGAAACTTAATGATGAAGAAGAAGAGGCAAGATTTATAAATGAGGTGGAAGAGGTATTAAGTTTGTGACCTTATGCAGAAGGCAAAGAAAGACCGATACAACTAAAAATAAAATCACAGACCGCATCAGAAGAAATTCTTGCGAGAACCTTCAGGCTGAGATCAACTGCAGAGTTCAGGGAAGTCTAAATAAAAAAATCAATGAATTAGACAAAAGTTAAGACAAAAGACAAAAGACAAAAGCTAGACAAAAGTTGAAAGAAATCTAAGAAATAAAACGGAGAAATGAAGAAAGAACGGAGGAAGAAAATACTACTTTTTTGGAGGGTTCTAAACGAAAGGGTGAGAAAGTGGTATATACAGAAAAAAAACTAAAGGAAAATGGGGTGATGAAAAATGATGTAAAAGAAAAATGAAAGTGATGTACACAAATATAGATGGGATTATACGAAGAAGTCTACAACTAAAAGATTTTGGATTAAATAAAGATCCAGACGTAGTGAGTTAAACATAAACTAAATTAGTAGAGGATGATAAAGTGATGATAAACAACAAATATAACATGTGGAGAAGGGACAGAAGTGGTAGAAGAGGTGATGGAGTTATGATACTGACACAATTTGGGGTGAAAGTAAGAAAAGCAGAGTATGGAGAAGGAAGAGCTGAAACAGTGAGTGTACAAATGGAAGTCAGAATTAGAGAAACACAAACTATATTGGCTACCTATGTACCACCCAGAACAAATATCTGGAACAAGGAAGAACATGAAAAAGTATTAGAATAAACCTTGATGTACTTAAACAAAATAATCAAGAATAGTAAAAAGATACTGCTTGTTGGAGATTTTAACTGCAAATAAATAAAATGGTAGACATTTGAAAGAGGAAATTGAAATACCTGGGGAGATTGATTGTTGAAACTGACAATGGAAAACACGATGACTCAATGGGTGACAGAAAACATTAGATATAGATGAGATGACGAACCAGCATGACTTGACCTAGCGTTTACAAAAGGTATAGACCTAGCAAATGAGATCAATTATTAGCGCCCCATCGGAAAAAGTGACCATATAATCATAGAAATGGAGACGAAAGATAAAATAAAGTAGGAAGAAGAATTATACAAAAGGAGCAGAAGACATTTTGGAAAAACTAACATAGAATAACTGAAAACATACTATGAAGAAATTGACTGGGAAGAAATGAAAGGAGTGACCGATGTGCAAGTGAAATACAACATTTTTATGAACATATATGACAAAGGATTTGAAAAATATGTTCCACTATATACACTAAGAGAAAAGGGAAATAAAAAATGGTCCAGTGGAAGATGTGAGAGGGCAAAGAGTATAAGGAATGAGGCATGAACATAAGTAAAGAAAAATTGGAAACAAAGAAATAAAGAAAATTATAAATAAGCAAGAAATGAATATGTGTGCATAAGGAGAGAGGAAAAGCAGAATTATGAGAAGGATATTGTTGAAAAGTGTAAGGAAGAACCCAATCTATTCTACAGATTTATCAATGGAAGAATCAAGCATAAGTACAAAGTGGAGAGACTGAAATAAGGTAATATGATATATGAAGATCCAAAAATAATGAGTGAAATTATAAATAAAAACTTTCAGCAAGTATTCACAAAAGAATAACAATTCAATGAACCGCAAGGAATGAAAAAAAAGTCCGTAAGGAGTGGAAGATAAAAATACAGAAAGAGGAAGTTTGTGAATTGTTAAAGGAATTGGAGGAGAGGAAAACAATAAGACCAGACGGAACGTCGGGTTATGTATTAAATGTGCGGAAAACAGTTGGTCGAACCAGTATATGATATGATAAAATGCTCATTAACAACGGGAAAATTGCCAAAGGAGTGGAAAAGAGCAGATATAGTGCCAATATACATGAATGGAAAAAAAGAAGAACCAGCAAATTATAGACCAGTGTCATTGACTAGCACAGTATGCAAGATATGTGAGAAAATAATAAAGACGCAATGGACGGAATATTTTTAAAATTAAGATATAATTCCAGACCGGCATTAAGGTTTTAGGAAAAAGAGATCATGTGTGATCAACTTAATAAGCTTTTACTCAATAGCAATTGATACAACACAAGACAGAGATGGGTGGGCAGACTGTGTAGATCTATATATTAAAAAGGCATTTGATAAAGTTCCACATGCGAGGCTACTTTGGAAATTGGAAAATATAGGAGGAATCACAGAGATTATCAAAACCTGGATGGAAAGTTATCTGAGAGGACTAAGATAAGATACTTTGATCCTAGCTAGACACTTTGAAAGTACCAACTACAAGGTTATTGACTATACAAAGCGCCACCACGCCAGAACGAACTTGGTGGGCTCGAACCGCTGACCGAATGCAGGGACTCTGCACGCGAGACAACAGCTCTACAACCGCACCACCCTGACGGGTATCTGAGAGGAAGAAAAATAAAGGATGTAAAGTTAGTAAAGGATGAGAAGTCTGAAAGGAGAAACGTACTTAGACTTTAATCTTAGGAGTATTTACTGGGATTTAATTATAGGAGACAATGACACAGAGGCTTTGTTAAAACTAGTTCAAGATAATTTCCTAAACCAGGCAATCAAGGAGCCTACTAGGGAATATAATATTATGGATTTATTACTAACAAGCAGAGAAGATTTAGTTACTGAGGTGGAAGTTGGAAGTACGTTAGGAAAAAGCGATCATTGCGAAATCAGATTTTGCTCAAATTGGGAGGTGGGAAGTAGAAGTGTTAATAAGCATAAAGTACCTGACATCAGAAAGGCTAATTATGTAGGATTAAGAAGACACCTGGAAGGGATTAACAGGGACAAGAGGGGGTGTGAGATGAGATCTGTGGTCGGGACGGAGGAGGGTTTCGGTGAGGTCAGTGCGGAAAAGGATTATAATACCTTTGTCGGCAATTTAATTGCAGGTCTGAAAAATAATATTCCTTATAGGACGATAAAATCAGGGAAAAACGAGCCCAAGTGGATAAGTGAGTTTTTAAAACACAACAGAGGAGTAAAAAGGGACATGTATAAGAAAGTTAAGAATGGGCAAGTGAATAGAGAGCAGTATAACGAGATGGCTAGAACAGTGAAAAAATAAACAAGGGCAGCAGAGAACAATTATGAGATTAAGGTTGCAGGGAAGGCAAAGACCGATCCTAAGTTATTTTTTCAGGTTTATAAAACAAAGACTAGGGAATTAGTGGGGCCATTAAAAAATGAGCAGGGGGAGATTGTAAGCACGGCAGAAGATATGTGTAAAATTTTAAATGATTATTTCTTAAGTGTTTTTACTCAGGAGGATAAACAGAAGGTACCTGATAGTGAACATATGTTTAGAGGAGAGGATGATGAGAAACTCAAAGATATTGTGATAACTAGGGAAATGGTAAAAGAAGGTAAAGACAGAATGAAGAATTTTAAGTCACCAGGACCAGATGAAGTGTATCCCAGAGTATTAAGATAATGCAAAGAGGTTGTTAGTGAGTCGTTAGTGCATATTTTTAGGAAATCGATTGATATAGGAGAAGTGCCGTTAATGTGGAGGAAGGGAGATGTAGTTCCCATATTTAAGAAGGGAGATAGAGGGTTAATGTCAAATGATCGACCCATTAGCCTGACGTCAGTGGTAGGTAAATTATTGGAATAGGTTATTGCAAAAAACATTAGAGAGTATCTTGAAAAGCATAGTTTGGTAAATGATTCACAACATGGGTTCACCAAAGGTAAATCATGTCCTACTAATATATTGAGTTTTTATAGGAAAGTTTATGAAACAGCAGATAATGATGAGGATTATGATATACATTGATATAGTATACCTGGACTTTAGTAAGGCATTCGATAAGGTGCCACACGGTAGAATATAAAATAAGGTTAAGCCTCATGGAATAGATGGGAAGGTTCTTCGTTGGATTATATCTTGGCTAAGTAATAGGCAACAAAGGGTTACAATTATTAATGGTTCTAAATCTGAATGGGGGCAGGTAACGAGTGGGGTTCCACAAGTGTCTGTTTTGGGTCCATTACTATTTTTGATTTACATCAACGACTTGGATAGTGGGATTAGTAGTGATATCAGCAAGTTTGCGGATGATACTAAGTAAGGTAGGTAGGATTATTAGATCACAGTCTCATGTAAATATTTTGAAAGGAGACTTAGATAAATTAAATGAGTGGGCAGATAGATGACAGATGGAATTTAATATTGATAAGTGTAGCGTAATGAATGTTAGTAGGAAAAAATATGGTAATAGGTACACCATACGCAATGTATCGCTGAAAAGATCAGAGGGTGAGAAAAATCTGGGAATGCGGGTAAGTTCAGACATCTGTCCTAGGAATCAATGAATTGAGGCTAGAAATCGAGCCTACAGGGTGCTAGGATTTATTACCAAGAGTGTTAAAAGTACAAGTGCTGAGGTTATTCTAAAGCTTTATTTGGATCTAGTCATACCTCACCTAAACCTTACCTCACCGGTTCAGTTTTGGTCTCCGTATTACAGGATGGATATTGCCTTGTTAGAATCAGTGCAGAAAAGGATGACAAAAACTATTCATGGGATGCGTAACTTTAGTTATGAAAAGAGATTGAAACTATTAAATGTACACCCACTCAAGAGGCGTAGAGTAAGGGGCGATCAGATAGAAGTTTATAAGTTGATAAAGGGATACAATATAGGCGATGTAGGAAAAGTGCTTACGGCTAGTAAGCAGGGTAGAACAAGAAGTAACGGATTCAAGCTGGAGAAGCGTAGATTTAAATAGGAAATAGGGATAAATTGGTTCACAAATAGGGTGGTGAATGATTGGAATGGACTAAGTCGTCAGGTGGTCAATGTTGAGTCTATTGGGGTTTTTAAAAGGGGTCTGGATAAATTCATGGATGGGGAAGAGAAGTTGATATAGGTACAGTTAAGTAACAGGTACTACCTCTTGTAGGTCTCACGGCCTTTTGTAGCTTCCTTATTTTCTTATGTTCTTACGTAACTCCGAAACAAAGAAAAGGTCGATATACTAGAGGACATACACAAAAACTAGGAAAAGGGAGATACCTGAACAACATAAAGAAGTACAGCTTCCCTCATAGAAATGTAGAAGTTTGGAATGGACTAAAGGAAGAGGTGATATCGGCACATAATGTGCACCAATTGAAAGAAAGGCTGGATACATGTAGATATGGAGACAGGACCACACGAGTGTAGCTCAGGCCCTGTAAAACACAACTAGGTAAATACAACGAAGTAAATACACACACACACACACACACACACACTCACACACACACATACACAAACACACACACACACACACACACACAACACTCACACCCACAACACACACACACACACACACACACACACACACACACACACACACACACACACACACACACACACACACACACACACACACACACACACACACACACACACACACACACCACACACACACACAACACACACACACACAACACACACACCACACACACACACACACACACACACACACACACACACACACCACACACACACACACACACACAAACACTCACACACAACACACACACACACACACACACACACACACACACACACACACACCCCACACACACACACACACACACACACACACACACACACACACACACACATACACACGGTTGTTGGCTTCCCCATTAGCAGAGTCAAGTATGTGTTGTGTCATCTTCCTTCATGATGTGTAATCAGGACTTCCTGGTCACTGCTTCAGAGCTTCCTGGTAGCTGTTAATATATCAAAAATTATACAAGTCTAGATAACTCTACCTATCCAGTGCGCTAACAGTGTGAAGGGATGCTAAGGAAGTGGATGGTGCTGAAGGGATGGGTGGATGCAGGGGTTCCAGGACTTATCGACAAGTGGGTATTGGCTGTCACTGTGCCAGAAGTGCCGAGCGTGTTCCTCCAGCGCTAATTGGTAGAATCTACCCCTGGTTCCTCTGTGCGTCATTCCAGTGAGAGAGAGACACGGGGTTTGTCTGGGTTTCTTCTCCTCGTGACTCTTTCTGTCTTCTTTCCCTTTTATGGTTTCCGAACCCACCCTCGTATGGGAGTCTGTACATGTAGATGTAAAGTTTACCTGATACTTTTTTCTTTGCTTCAACCCACCCTACTTGCTGACCTTTCAGTGGCTCCATCGATGGCCCTCAAACTGTGCTGTCTGACTTGCTCATTCTCGGATGAAAATAAATTTGAACAAGTGGCCCGGCGTCAGCATTACTGTGACTCTGAAGGGTTCTCGTCCGTAACATATGTTGAGAGGTGCTACGTCTCCAGAAACGCAATGATCCTATCTCCTCGCGGTTGCAGATGTATTATGTGTTGAGTTGCAATTCGTCACTGCAATACATTCGTAACACTGGCGGTGGAATATGTTGATACCAAAGAAACATTCATATATGTTGAATTAACAGAAAAACCTGAACATATGAGATATCTTATACATTAATATTTTCAGAAGAGTTTATCACTTAGAAGTAGTGCCGATATCCGAATAATGTTATATAAAAATGGTATATCTCTTAACGTAACTTTCCAGGTAGATTGCATGAATTTCACCAGTATCTAGTCGAGTTCAAACTGTACCTAAATAAAAAAAGGCAAATCAGACAAAATTGAATACAGAGAAAAGTTCAGTATCGTAAATCAGTGTGATAAGGTTGCCTTCATTACATATTATATTTGTATGTATAAATCTGTCGGAGGGCTTTTCCTGGACAGACTGTGCCTGTACTTTCTATCTACATTAACTTTGGTTTAAATGATTCAGTAATGGCAATTAATTACTTTGCTATACTTTATTTGACTGGCCTTTAGACACAAACACAAACACACACACACACACACACACACACACACACACACACACACACACACACACACACACACACACACACACACACACACAGACACACACACACACACACATAGACACACACACATACCTACCATGCATTATCATCATACAATCTGCATTATAATTACTTCATTGCCGTCAAATAAATGCCACTTTATACAATCCTAAAATGGCTCAACTTGTATTGCATTTCTCTGTTCCTTTTACCTAGCGAGATAATCCTTTATTCCACATCATTCCCATTCCGGTTCATTCGTTCACTTTAGCGGAATACAAAACAGAGTATAAAAAAAACCTCAAAAAATATCACAGCAATGGACATTTAGGAAATATCACAGCAATATGGGTAAACAACAGTGTTCTTTATCCTCGCTCTCTCCCATCACCAACCAGTCAAAACAAGGGTTTAAAGACCCGTGCCCCCCCCCCCCCCCCACACACACACATAGCCTGAATGGATTGGTGGATTAATGCTCCGCACGCCATTCTGTGGTCCGGCGTTCGATCCAAGAACATAAGAATATAAGAAGAACATAAGAAAATAAGGAAGCTACAAGAGACCATGAGGCCTACACGTGGTAGTTCCTGTTACCTAACACTACCTACATATACCTTTCATCCCCATCCATGAACCTATCCAGCCCCTCTTTAAAACTTCCCAATGATTCTGCACTAACTACCTGTCTACTGAGTCCATTCCAGTCATTCACCACCCTATTTGTGAACCAGTTTTTCCCTATTTCTTTTTTAAATCTACGCTTTTCCAGCTTGAATCTGTTACTTTTTGTTCTACCCTGGTTAATAGCCGTAAGAACGTTTCCTACCTCTCCTTTATTAAATCCTTTTATCCACTTAAAAACTTATATCATCAGATCGCCCCTTACTCTACGTCTCTCGAGTGAGTGTAACTTTAATAGCTTCAATCTCTTCTCATAACTAAAGTTACGCATCCCTTGAATCATTTTGGTCATACTTCTCTGCACTGATTCTAACAAGGCTATATCCATCCTGTAATAAGGAGACCAAAACTGGGTTGCATAGTCTAGGTGAGGTCTGCCTAGAGCCAGATAAAGCTTTTGAATAACTTCCGCACTTGTACTTTTAACACTTCTGGTAATGAATCCTAACACTCAATTAGCTCTATTTTTAGCCTCAATACATTGTTTTTTAGGTCGGAGGTCTAGGCTCACCCTCACTCCCAGATCTTTTTCACCTTATGATCTTTTCAGCGATACATTGCGTATGGTGTATCTATTACCAGGGTTTTTCTACCAACATTCATAACGCTGCACTTATCAATATTAAATTCCATCTGCCATTTGACTACCCACTCATTAAGTTTATCTAAGTCTCCCTGCAATATGTTTACATCAGATTGTGATCCAATAATCCTACCTACCTTAGTATCATCAGCAAACATGCTGATATCACTGCTAATCTCATTATCCAAGTCGTTGATGTAAATAAAATATAGTAATTGACCTTAAACAGACCATTGTGGAACTCCAATTGTCACCGGTCCCTATTCAGATTTAGAACCATTAATTGTAACCTTTTGTTGCCTATCCCTTAGCCAAGCTCTGATCAAACGAAGAACCTTCCCATCTATTCCATGAGCCTTAACCTTATTTAAGAGTCGCTCGTGTGGTACTTTGTCGAATGCCTTAATAAAGTCCAGGTATATCATATCATAATCCTTATCATTATCTGCCGTCTCATAAACTTTCCTATAAAAACTCAATAAATTGGTGAGACATGACCTACCCTTGATGAATCCATGTTGTGAATCATTGATCAAACTATGTTTTTCCAAGTGATCTCTAATGTTTTTGCAATAGCAGATTCCAATAATTTACCTACCACTGACGTTACACTAACGGGTCTATAATTAGTCCTCTGTCCCCATTCTTAAATATGGGGACTACATTTCCTTTCCTCCACAATAACGGCTCTAATCTTAACGGCCCCACTAATTCCCTTGTCTTGGTTTTATATACCTGATAGAACCCCTTAGGGTCGCTTTTTGCCTGTCCTGCGCCTTTAATCTCATAATTGTTCTTAGCTACTCATGTTAATCTCTTCACTGTCCTTGCCATCACGTTATACTGTTCTTTGCTACCTGTCCAGCCTTGAACATTAAGTACACGTTTCTTTTTACTCCAATGCTGTGTTTTAAACTAATGGTCATCCATTTCGGGTCACTCTTCCTTGTTCTTATCTCCCTATAAGGAATATTTTTATCTGTCCTGCAATTACATTCCTTACAAATAATGTATAATCCTTATCCGCCCCGAACTCACTACCAGATGTATCCGCGCTGAACTTGGAACATTCGTTTATCCTATTCCCCCCGTTAATTCCTTCCAGGTGTCTTCTTAATCCTGCATAATTGGCCTTTCCAGCTGTTACCGCGCTGATCTTGGAACACCCCTTCCCCTCTATCCCACCCCCAAGTTAATCCCCTCCAGATATCTTCTTAATCCTGCATAATTGGCCTTTCCAGCTGTCACCGCGCTGAACTTGGAACAAACCTTACCCTCTATCTTACACCCCCATGTAATCCCCTCTAGGTGTCTTTTTAATCCTGCATAATTGGCCTTTCTGAAATCAGGTACTCTTTGTTTATTAACACTTATTTTTCCAACTTCCCATCCTAGGCAAAACCTTATTTCACAATGATCGCTATTTCCTAGCTGTCCACCAACCTACACCTCTGTAACTAAATCTTCCCTGTTTGTCAATAATAAATCTAGAATATTATCTCCTCTAGTAGGCTTCGGTTGGCCTCCAAGACCCCGCTTCTTCCCGGGGATTTTTCACCAACAAACATGGGCTGTTATTGTCCGCTTTTTAGCAAGGGCGCCAAGAGGATGGGTGTGTGTGTCGTGGTGAGGTCCCAGCATAACCAAAATATCAGTCATAATGAGCTCCAAGCTCGCTGCAGTTGAGTTGGGAGTCACCCAGCGATAAGTGTCGTGAAGCCTTTGGTACGGTGTTTATTCCGTCCAGGAGGGTGAAACTGGCGCTCTTGAGCCTGGCTCGCATGGACAAGACTGTGGGTTAATGACACAACACTACACGGCAGGGATGACAGCTTCCTCATCAGCGTCAAATCTTTACAATGGATATAGACTTTATCGGTACGTCAATAGCCCAACGCTGATAGGTTACCAGGCGGAAAAAGTGCCTTTACGATTTGATATTAGAAGTACACCAGAAAACCAAAATATATGTGAAAAAGCTCTGAAACTTCACTTATTATTGTTTACTATCATGGAGGATGCTATTCATGTCAGAGAGAGTATACATATCTGGCCCATGTAAATATACATACGAATAATGGGAAGCTTGGGAGAGTGTTGCCAGAACATGATTTCTTAACTCGTTCACAACACTTAAACATTACAATATATTATAAAGTTCACTATGACTACATTAAAATAGCACCACTCTTACTTGATAACATATATAAAGATTATATTATGTTTTTGAACAGCTGAATATCTTAAATACCAATGATATCTATTATTGTAGTAAAGGCATACGCATCAAGAAGCAGTCATCTCATTTATATATGTATATTTCACAATTTTAACATCAAAACAACACACAACCCGTATCTACGGAAACCTGAATACTTCATGGTCATACTAATATGATTTTTATATAACTAACTCACTTGAAGCTGGTATATATATCTTATTTCCATGGAACACAAGTTCCCCTTGCTGATCGGCCTCCACTGTACGTGAGCGGGTTAGGGAGCAGCGCCAAAAGGAAGTCCAGTATACAGTAGTCTTTGATCGGACCTATGAACATTAAGCTCCCTACCGAGAGGGTGATAGTTAGCGATATCCAGTCCAGTGCATGATCAAGACCATGGTAAATAACACACACACCCATGTGTCAGCCAACACCAGCCTCAAAGAATCAAGAAATCTGCATAACTTCTGAATTAACAAGTCAAAGTTTTACGCAACACAAGATTATGGAAAAATGTGTATGTCCTCCGAGAGCATTCCTCCCATTGGTGGAGGTGGAGGTGGATGAAGAAGTAGAAGAAGAAATAGAAGAAGAAAAAAGAAGAATCAGGAGAAAAAGAAGAAGAAAAAGAAGAAAGGAGAAGAAGAAGAAGGAATTAAAGGCGAAAAAATGTGGAGGAACACGAGGAACAAGATAAAAAAAGTGAATATGAACAAGAACAACAAGAACAAGATGGTAATGATAGTGATCATGGTAATGAAAATGAATAAATATTTCAAGGAAGTACGAAAGGAGAGAGAGAGAGAGAGAGAGAGAGAGAGAGAGAGAGAGAGAGAGAGAGAGAGAGAGAGAGAGAGAGAGAGAGAGAGAGAGAGAGAGAGAGAGAGAGAGAGAGAGAGAGAGAGTCAACATTCTAGGGGTTGAGTTCGACTCTGGCCTCACATTCATTAGCCACGTCAAGAAGGTTGCCAATGATGCTGCCTGGAAACTGAGCTGCATCCGACGCGTCGCGCATCTTCTGGACACTCAGGGAGTCGGCACACTCTACAAGTCAAAAGTCCGCTCCCTGATGGAATACTCGCCCCTCGAATGGTCCTCGTGCCCCCCGTCATACCTCGGCCTCCTTGGCCGGGTTCAAGCCAGAGCCCAGCGGCTGGCCCGGCTGAAAGCCCCTGAGGCTGCTGCACAGATCCTTCAACCTCTCCAGCAGCGGCGTGACGTGGCAGGCATGTGCGTCATGTACAAGACTCACAGGATGAAACTCCTACAACTGGCAGCGCTACGCCTCAACCCAACTGGTACCGCCCTCCTAAGCTACCCATGCGGCCCACAACATTGGCCATTAGGTAACTGTGCCCTTCGCGAGGACGGAACATTACCTCCGCTCCTTCCTACCGCGCTATGGTCGACTATGGAACATCTTGTTGCGCCAGACCGACCTGCACATCACCACTTCCCTGCATGCCTTCAAATCGGGCTGATTTAATATGGGACTCTAAATGTCTGGCTGCAAGCGGAACCAACGCAATAAAAACATACAATAATAATAATGACAAAAAATTTGTATTATAAGATTGATGTTATATATTAGTATAACATCTTTATATATATATATATATATATATATATATATATATATATATAAGAGGAGAGAGAGAGAGAGAGAGAGAGAGAGAGAGAGAGAGAGAGAGAGAGAGAGAGAGAGGAGAGAGAGAGAGAGAGAGAGAGAGAAAGAGAGAGAAGAGAGAGAGAGAGAGAGAGAGAGAGAGAGAGAGAGAGAGAGAGAGTATATATATATTTAGTCATAAAAGTGATTACAAAAGAGAATAAGACACTCTTAAGACAAAGAGAAAATATCTTTAAGAAGATAATAAACGCTGAACTAGCTATCACTTTTAACGATATATATATCTTTCATCGATTTCTTTTGCAACTTATGCACAAAGAAATAGAGCGATCCACTCAAGTCCTCATCAACAACGGCTTCAGCGAGAGAGACATCAACCGTCAGACTAAGAAAATCATGGAGAACTGGTACAACCCTAACGCTACAAAAAAGAGTCATGACATAACTATCTTCTACCGGGCTTTCTTCTCCACCGCTCACCAGGAAGAAGAAAGAATAATATCACAAATCGTCCACCGTAACGTGAAACCTGCAGACCAAGAGAGGAGAATAAAACTCCAAATTTACTACAAAAACAAGAACACCAGCAACCTCCTTCTCCGTAACAGCCCAAGCCAGACGAAGGAGACAAAACAAAAGTCCCATGTCGTATATAGGATCACATGCAAAAGAGGAAACTGTGAAGTCCTCCCCTCATCCTACATCGGCATGACGACAACGAAGCTGTCCAGACGTCTTACTTGCCACCTAACTTCCGGAGCCCCAAAAAGTCACCTATTAGAACAACATGGCATCATCATAACAAGAAAATTTCTAGAAGAAAATACAGAATTGGTTGACATGTGTGCAGATGTGCGTCGACTTTCCCATCTTAGAAGCACTGTACATAAAAGAGATCAATCCCAAGCTTAACGTACAGGCAAACGACCTACAAGCTCTACCCAGCATGAAAAGAACAAAAGCAAATAACAGCCTACTCACAGAAAAGCCAAGCGAAGACCAAACAACCAATCAGCGTCTCCCACTCAAGAAGACGAGAAGCAAAAGCTATCTACCAATCACCGATGCCGCTAATAGGCTGCGTGGCAGGCAGACCGGCTATAAATAGCGCTTCACCTCGCATCTTACTCATGCTCACCTCAACTCCTGAGGAGAAAATATCTTCCATATGCTGCTGAAGAAGGGTTCTTAGACCCGAAATCGCGATACAGCAAACATGACAAGCTACGGCGAAGTCATAAAAGTGATTACAAAAGAGAATAAGACACTCTTAAGACAAAGAGAAAATATCTTTAAGAAGATAATAAACGCTGAACTAGCTATCACTTTTAACGAGATATATATATATATATATATATATATATATACTATATATATATATATATATATATATATATATATATATATATATATATATATATATATATACATATATATATATATATATATATATATATATATATATATATATATATATATATATATATATATATATATATATATATATTATATTTTTTTATTGTGTGTGTGTGTATATCAATGTATTAGCGTATATTTATTAGTATAATTTCTTTATCATTCGTGTATTAGTTTATACTAGAGAATTACTGTACTTTTTTCATATTACTTGTATAATTATTGTCATGAATAAAATATAATACTGCTAGAGATAGTCCTTGGCGTCCCAGTCGGGACTTTAGCACATCAACTCCCCTTATGTTTATAATGTATTAAGTTAAAAAAAAAAAAAAAAAGAGAGAGAGAGAAACAACAACAACGACGTAATTACCGTGTGTGTGAGCATTGAGTAAAATTACACAGTACACTGCGATGTTCCCCTCTCCCCGTTCTCACATCACCTGTTCCTGTTCCTACCTGGCTTCTGTCTAACCTCATTGCCTAATCCTTTTACAGCTTTCCGTCATCAACCTGTCCTAACACGAACCCGAACGTCAACCATCTTTACTCATTATCCACTTCCTCCTACGGCATAATATGTGTTGGATATTGTCTGAAAATTATTTGTTCATTTTTTGTGCGAATAATAACAAGTTTTATTTGATCTTACTTACAAAATTTTGTGAACTCTTTATCTTCAACATCAGTGATTTGTTTTCTTACATATTACGTCAGTCAAGTAAAGTATTGCATTCCTTCTGTCTATATTGCTTCTTACCTCATATTTTTCTTCATGATTACTCATGTTTTTAATCCACTAATATTTCCTTCCCTTCACATGTATTTCAAGCCATTATATTTCACGATCCTCAGTATTTTCTCATTTAACCTCTTTTCCCCTCTTTTCATTCCTACATTCCTCTCTGTGGCGCCAGACAGGATGAGGACTAAGAAGATGAGGAGGAGGAAGAGGAGGAGGAGGAGGAAGAAGAGGAGGAGAGGTAATCAATGTCAGTTACTCTATTGGACCGTTCCCTTCTCTGCAGTCTCTCTCCCTCTCTCCCTTCTCTTTGTTATCTGCCTGTCTTCCTCTCCCTCTAAACACCTTCCTCCTCCCTCTCCATCTAACCTTCTCCCTCTAACCCTCTCCCTTCCTTTATCCATCATATCCTCCATCTCAATGTTTTCTTCTTTTGCTACAGGCTTGTCGTGTGTACATAAGCCTCATATATTT
Source organism: Chionoecetes opilio (assembly GCA_016584305.1). Taxonomy (NCBI): domain Eukaryota; kingdom Metazoa; phylum Arthropoda; class Malacostraca; order Decapoda; family Majidae; genus Chionoecetes; species Chionoecetes opilio. Next base: position 167,602 of record JACEEZ010011295.1, read on the forward strand.
TTTACTTCTTTCCGTCTGGTAACCTATCAGCGTTGGGTTATTGACGTACCGATAAAGTCTATATCCATTGTAAAGATTTGACGCTGATGAGGAAGCTGTCAGCCCTGCCGTGTGGTGTTGTGTCATTAACCCACAGTCTTGTCCATGCGAGCCGGGCTCGAGAGCGCCAGTTTCACCCTCCTGGACGGAACAAACGCCGTACCAAAGGCTTCACCGACAGTTATCGCTGGGTAACTCCCAACTAAACTGGAGTGACCTTGGAGCTCATTATGACTGATATTTTGGTTATGCTGGGACCTCACCACGACACACACACCTATCCTTTTGGCGCCCTTGCTTAAAAGGGGACAATAACAGCCCATGTTTGTTAGTGAAAAATCCCCGGGAAGAAGCGGGGTCTTGGATCGAACGCCGGACAACAGAATGGCGTGCGGAGCATTAAACCACCAACCCATTCAGGCTATGTGTGTGTGTGTGTGTGTGTGTGTGTGTGGGCACGGGTCTTTAAACCCTTGTTTTGACTGGTTGGTGATGGGAGAGAGCGAGGATAAAGAACACTGTTGTTTACCCATATTGCTGTGATATTTCCTACATGTCCATTGCTGTGATATTTTTTTATTTTTTTGTTATACTCTGTTTTGTATTCCGCTAAAGTGAACGAATGAACCGGAATGGGAATGATGTAGAATAAAGGATTATCTCGCTAGGTAGAAGGAACAGAGAAATGCAATACAAGTTGAGCCAATTTAGGATTGTATAAAGTGGCATTTATTTGACGGCAATGAAGTAATTATAATGCAGATTGTATGATGATAATGCATGGTAGGTATGTGTGTGTGTGTCTGTGTGTGTGTGTGTGTGTCTGTGTGTGTGTGTGTGTGTGTGTGTGTGTGTGTGTGTGTGTGTGTGTGTGTGTGTGTGTGTGTGTGTGTGTGTGTGTGTGTTTAAAGGCCAGTCAAGTAAAGTATAGCAAATTAATTCATTGCCATTACTGAATCATATAAACCAAAGTTAATGTAAATATACAGTATAGGCACAGTCTGTCCAGCAAAAGCTCTCTGACAGATTTATACATACAAATATAATTTGAAATATAGGCAACCTTAACACACTGATTTACGATAATAGTACTTTATTTAACAAAAATGAGACATACAATTTCAGCTGTGTACATGAATAGTATGACCTATGAATTCCGTAGAGTATTTATATAAAGTCTTAAGCTAGGTTTACATTATGTTCCCGGTGGCCACGGCAGCCCCGTTTGCCCGAAACGTAGTGCGCCGTGGGATTTTGGCCATTTTTTCTCTGTTTTCAAGTTTTGTTAGGTCTTGCCAAGTTTTCTCACGGTCTATCACGGTATATCCGTGACGGGCCGTGTGGGGGAAAGGGGCTGAGTCCCGGAGGCTCCAAGGCTCACTACGGTTCGGCCCGCGGTCTACCACGGATGCCAGTACGTTCCCTCCCGACCCGTCACGTTCTGATGGGGTCCCTCACGTTTCTCACGTTCTGATTAAGGTCTGACACGTTTTTCATGTTCTGTCAAGGCTTTCTACGGATGAAACGTGGACGCCGGGCAGCTTTGGAGCACGTTTGTGCCCACGGTATAAAAAGAAGGCCTCCCAAGCAATAGCAATCATTGTATCCTGAAATTTCGATTGCGCCGTGATTGAACGTGACAAAACTTGAAAGGGCCGTGAGATGCCGGGGAATACATATGCTTCCCGTCCCACTACGAACCGCCTCCAAGTTTTGTTACGGCCTATTACGTACTGTCACGTTTTGTTGCGTTCACCCTGTTTTACTACGGCCTACTAGGTTTCTCATCCGCACCGTGACTGCCGTGGCAAATTTTTTGACAGTTTAAAAATCTGGCCCGGCATCCACGGAAATCACGGCCTGTCACGTTTGCCCATTCCGTCCCCCCGCGTTGTCTCACGTCCATCCCGTTTTGTCCACGGTGGCCTGAAACGTGATTTCTGTGGCCGCCAGGAACATAATGTAAACCTAGCATAGCCATCCTCTTGAACATGGATACATTACTTGTAAATAATACATTTTTAATGTCAAATGGAAGTGCATTCCATAAAGTAAGGTAAAGATGGGGGCATACGTTATGATGCACGTTGCCTCGGTGCGCATCTCCGTCGCATTACCCTTACAGCCTGTGGTTGGTGACAACCCGTTACCCCGGAACACAGGGCTACTGTGACATCCGGGTTACCATACACAGTTATCTTCCCCAGGTTTCCCCAGGTACCCATTTATCAACCCCGAAAGGAAGGATGAACAGCTGTTTCGGCTGGCCGCTGACTTGCCCTGGCCCGGATTCGAACCCTGACCCACAGATTCGTCGCTAGGTACGGTAGCCACTACACCACGGAAGCGACATATTCCATAAAAGAGGACCATTATATATAATGCTATTTTCAAAAAGAGTTATGTGAAATCTTGGACATTATAGATTATAATTATTTGCTATAGTGTTATATTGGCTCTCAATAAATGTTAACAAAATATTATCAGATTCATAATGGCTCTGCATATTAACAATAACAAACACTTCTTATGAGTAAAATGTTATTTTGAGCAAACTATGAGTTGCAAATATGTCTGCTGTAAAATAAAATTTTCCAATGAAAAAAGACCTCTAAGTACTATTTTTTGTGTCACTAATAGTTTACCAAGAAAAGAAGGGTAGGTTTACGCCGATACAGATATGCAGTAATTAATATAAGGATGCCATAACGTGTAATAAATAGTCATTGTGGCATCATCAATTGTAAGATGATTACGGACTCATCCATCCATCCATTGTACAATATACCATATGACCTAGATACTTCCAAACATACTTCGTTCAAATGATTATTCATGTTTAAATGTACATAAATATAATCACCAAGAAATGTTGAACATTCAACACGCTCTATTATTTCACCCTCAAACATCAACTTAGACCAATAGTGTTTATTATATTGATTTATAAATAATATGTAATGGGTCTTAGCAACTTTCAGTTTTAGATTATTTGATTATTTTAATACAGTGATGTTAAAGAATGTAATTCAGAACACATTATTACGTATATACTTATAAAGACTGTGTACTTGTATCACCTAAAAGAAGAGTGGTGTCGTCTGCATACACTGTATATTTGAATTTAAAACTTGCATTATTTATGTCATTAATATAAGGTTGTAACTAAATTGGTCCTAAAACAGATCATTGTGAAACACCAGTGAACATGAATTTATTACAATAGTATTTAGAATTTCAACAATTGTGTTTTAGTACTAATATACCTTTTGAACAGTTGTAATGGGATATCTCCAATACCAGCATTTTTAAATTCATCAAGAAGTATGCAATTATTTGATGAATCAAATCAATCATTGGAGGCATACGCCGGGGGCGCGTCGCCTCGCCCACTCTACGTACGATACCACTGCTGAGGGTCACCGGAAGAAGGTTCTAAGACCACTCCCCCTCAAAGTGATCCTAACCCCCAGTATACGCTTGAAGTAGAGAAAGTTAAAATGCAACCTCTACTGATGAAGCTAGAATACAAAGCTAAAGAAAAGTCAAAACAGCGAAAATATGAATTTGAACTCATAACAGAACGGCGAAAACATGAACTTCAACTTAAACAACTATCAATTAAGGCCCTTCAGGCTAAAGAAGCAGCAGCACCTCACATTCCCAAGCGTGATTTACTTAAGTATGTGAAATTAATCCCATCTTTCCCTGATACTGACCCTGAGGCATTCTCCCGAGGATTTGAATCCACTGCCAGTCACTTTGAAATTTCCGAGGCAGACTGGGTATCGCTCATCTAGCCTAAATCTTCAGACAAAGCCCTCATGGTCTGTAATAACATATAAAATAACACTAATCATGAAAATGTTAAAACAGCCATCTTGTCATCCTACTTAATCTCCCCAGAAAGATACCGATAAAAAATTCCGCAATCACAGCAAATTACAGTATCAAAAATATGCTAAATTTGCATCTGATAAGCTTAGGACACTACAACGATGGTTAAAGTTAAGTTCTATTAACACCCTTAAGGAATTTGTTACCTAATTGCCCTAGAAGAAGAATTCTTACGGAAGGTTCCCTACACCGTCAAGATGCACGTCATCGATAGGGAGGAGACATGCTTACTCAAAGTTGCCCAGTTAGAAGATTTGTTATCATTAGTCCACCGTTCACCCCCCAGAGAAAGGAAGACCCAGCAGTTACCTGTAAAGTCAAGTATTGGGTCAAAGGATGGCAAGCCTGTGGATAGAGACCGGTTCAAAGGTCCAATTAGTCAGGACTTCTCCACGCGACCAGTGTCTCTCTTATGTAAGAAACCTGGACACATAATCAAACAATGTCCAGACCATCGAAGTAGGGTAGCTAAAACAACTGTTGCCAACAAGCATGTAGCTTCTACTAATACTGTAACAGACTGCAATGTCTCTGATCTATTCCAGTTATTTCGTTCCACCTGTACAATAGCCCTTGGGCCCGGCAGCGAGGAGCACCCTGTCCAAATAATATGGGACACTGCCTCTGCTCAATCAATAATCCTGAAATCAGCCCTGCCAGGGATCCATAATCTGTAAGTACACCGGAGAGAGAGTGTACCTGAGGGACTTCCACAGCCCCTTCCCGATTCGTCTGGTCAGGGTGCACCTCCGCTGTGGCGTGGTCAGGGGCACTGTGACGGTTGGGGTAAGTGAAGATTCATCTTTGCCAATTCCCCATGCTAACTTCCTCCTCGGTAACGATTTGGCTGGAAGACTTGTACATTGTACAACCCCCGTTGATATAATCACTAATCAGTGATTCCCTTTTGCCAAACAATCATACAGAGGACATTTAACAAACTCAACCTAACCTGTTCCCTAGTTGTGCAGTTACCCGGTCACAATCCAAAAACACCACAACTCATGTAACTAGCCCCACCTTACCTCCCCAGAGTGTCATTCCTGTCAGAATGTCACAGTCAGAGTGTCAGGATGCTCAACATAATGATATTTCCCTGGCTCACTTGCACCGTAAGGGCATGCCTAAGGATAATATACTTCGTTCCCCTTCCTTCTATCACCAAGACAATGTTCTTATGAGAATGTATAGACCCCCACAACTCTCTGATAATGTCTCCTGGGCTGATAACTTTCACGTTGTTTTACCTGTAAGTTTGAGAAGACCAATCATTGAGATCGCTCATGAAGGCTTTGCCGGTCATTTGGGTATTAATAACACCTATTCAAGATTGCTAGCATAATTTTTTCTGGCATGGCATGAAAAAGGATGTTTCTGAATTTGTACAATTTGCTAATGTTTGCCTGTGGTAAACTAACGAGATTTTCCACCGTATCCCTTCAACCCTCAAAGTACAGTCACTCACTAAATCGCAGAACAGGCCTTTCGGATCCTCTCCTTCCATTCCTTATCGTATTTTCCAAAAATTATCGTTCTATTCGCAAAGTCTGTACAATGCTTTCCTCCTTCACCTGGGATTTGTTATCCACGGGGGCCATCTTTCCCTCCCCTCGCCATCTCTCCTCTCTCGTCTCTCCTTCCTCCTATCTATTTCCTACTCTCTCTTTCCATCTCTTCTCATTCCTCTCCTCCTCTCCCTCATCTTCTCTCTCACCTCTCTCTCTCTCCTCTCTTCTCTCTCTTCTCTCTCTCCTCTCTCTCTCTCTCTCTCTCTCCTCTCTCTCTCTCTCTCTCTCTCTCTCTCTCTCTCTCCCCTCTCTCTCTCTCTCTCTCCTCTCTCTGTCACGTCATCTTTTTCTTCCCTCCCATTCCTCTTAAATTTCAGTAACCCTTTCTCCCTTTCTCCCTCTCTCTCTCTCTCTCTCTCTCTCTCCTCTCTCTTCTCTCTCTCCTCTCTCTCTCCTCTCTCTCTCTCTCTCTCTCTCTCTCTCTCTCTCTCTCTCTCTCTCTCTCTCTCTCTCTCTCTCTCCCTCTCTCTCTCTCTCTCTCTCTCTCTCTCTCTCTCTCTCTCTCTCCTCTCTCTCTGTCACGTCACCTTTTTCTTCCCTCCCATTCCTCTTAAATTTCAGTAACCCTTTCTCCCTTTCTCCTTCCTCTACTCTTTTGTCTCCCTCCCTTCTTCCCTCCCTCTCTCCCTTCCCTTACCTGCTTCTTACAACACCTGTTCCTCCTACCTGGTGGTCCTTCTGTCTCCCTCCTCCCTTCATCTTTTCCTTTCTGTCTCCCTCCCTCCATCCATCCTTCCCTCCTTCCCTCCTTCCGTCCCTCCTTCCGTCCCTCACTCCTTCCCTCTTCCCTATCTCTCTCCCTCTGTTAGAGCTGTTAAACTGTCATTAGTGTAATTGCGAGACTTAAAACTATAATTACTATTCATTAACACCTACTGCTAAACAAGGCAATACTACCACCACTACTGCTACTACTATTACTACTGCTATGCTAGGTTTGGCATAGCAGTAGTAAACTAGTCATATTTGAATCGATCGTATATTCTAGAGCGAGAGAGAGAGAGAGAGAGAGAGAGAGAGAGAGAGAGAGAGAGAGAGAGAGAGAGAGAGAGAGAGAGAGAGAGAGAGAGAGAGAGAGAGAGAGAGAGAGAGAGAGAGAGAGAGAGAGAGAGAGAGAGAGAGAGAGAGAGAGAGAGAGAGAGTATAACATTTTTGTAGTATAAAATTAAGTGAAACAAACTATTGATTAAAGAAAGTATATTAATCATATTAATACGAAGTTCGTGCGTGCGTGTGTGTGTGTGTGTGTGTGTGTGTACTGACTGAAGTGCTGGTGAAGGCTAAGTGACTGCACATTTCCACTACATGCTTTATATATGGGTCCTGGCCCTGATATCTCCACTTAGCTTATAGGATGTAAATGGATCAGAAAGCCTTGCTTGAGGCACAAGAAGGATAAAGTTTTTAGCACCTCGAGACGTCACCTTATTAAAATGTCTTTAGTGGTTGGTTTGTGCAGGAGTTAAACCCATAATTACCATATTAGCCCTCTCTCTCTCTCTCTCTCTCTCTCTCTCTCTCTCTCTCTCTCTCTCTCTCTCTCTCTCTCTCTCTCTCTCTCTCTCTCTCTCTCTCTCTCTCTCTCTCTCTCTCTCTCTCTCTCTCTCTCTCTCTCTCTCTCTCTCTCTCTCTCTCTCCCTCTCCTCTCTCCTTCCTCTCGTCTCCTCTCATTCTTCTTTCTCTATCATCTCTCTCAACTTTCTCTCTCATCTCTCCGCGTCTGCACACACATCACACACTAACACTAACACATACAATGTAAAAACTAAAATACTATTAAAATAATACTTTCAACAATATTATGCTACATTCCACACACAACCGCTCCAGGTCGCAAGCAGCACACACCACACACAACAAATACACAATACAACGACACACACACAGAGAACACCACAACATCAACTGGACAGACACACGCAGAACACCAACACAAGCAGTTAACCTTGCTCTCAGTGTTGACGAATTATTTTGCTATAGCCATTATTTTTTCCGAAAACAAGAACTGTAAATATTTTAAAAGTGCTTATCTGTCTGATGGGAGGAGGACCCGTTCAGAGGGCTCAATGAGGAGGAAGGGAAGTGGAAAGAGGGAGGGAGGGCGGGAGCTGTTAAATTGTCATTTAGCTGTTGGTGCGGGATTAAACTATAATTCCCCACCATCAGGAGGGTCTATAAAGTCGGGAAGTTTGAAACAGGTGTGGCTATTTAGGGGGTGGACTGGTCTCCAGGAGACTTGAGCGAACATCTGTAGACCAAGGAAAGAGTCTGAGAACTTGATGGGATTGCCTCGCCCCAAGTTTCGCGAAGTATGGCGTGACTGTACAGCTAACCCTCCAGAAGATCATTATAGACTAGTTGCATACCCAAAAACAAAGGAGTAAACCAGTTACATCCTTACCACCCATGCCCTACTACTAGATATCCTGAGGCTTTTTCTAAATGACTTTTCTGCAAACAGGTAGTTTAAGAGCCTAATACTATATTCCACCCCTTTGGCATCCCCCAGAAATTCCAATCTGATCGAGGCACCAACTTCCGAGCGAACTCTTACTGAGGTCCTCAAAGCCGTTAGAATCAATCCTTCCAAGTAGAGTTTATCACCGCAGTCTCAGCGCGTTTGAAGATTCATTTAACTCTCTAAAGACATCCTATAATACTACTGCTTCAATAAAACCCAGACTAAGGATAAGGCCTGCCTTAATTCTTCTTTTCGGCCATGCCGAAAACGCATCTAATCCTAGTGTGTCAATATTTGGCTTTTGTACGGAAGGAAGGTAGGGCCTCTAAATCATTAAAAGACTCACCTGATATCCTCACCCCTAGTAATTAATATATGTCAATCAAATATGAACTTCCCTGACTGTAACTTCAGCAAAATTCGAGCTTTCGCGCGAGAAGAACTAACTCATGCCCAGAAGTTATGAAACCACTAGACTTAAGTCACTGGCAGATATTAAGTAGTGATATAGTTTAGCCTAATCCTGTCTTGGTTATTCTCTACATGCTAATATCATGGGAGCAAATACAGACATTATTAATCGATGTGCACCAGTTCCATAACTTACTAAATCTTAAGGCTGCAGACCCTGCGACTCCTAGACATTGTCATGCTTGACGTACAAACGTCCCATAACACTGTAACGACTCTGACTCGTTGGATCACAGAAAGCGCTGTCCACCCGGGGTCCAGGACTGATCGTCCATCATTAATACTGACCCTAGAACACCAACTGCTAACTCAGATATCCGTGTAAACCTCAATCACTATTTAAGACACCTGACCCCAGATCAGGCACAGGAGAAATCCAACCTGATACACCGATACCTGGAGGTATTCCATGACAATCATGGGTGCTGTACCTATACCTCAATCAATCAATCATTGGGGGCATACGCCAGGGGGCGCGTCGCCTCGCCCACCATACGACGCCACTCCCGGGGGTCACCACGCGCGAGTCCCCATGCAGGCTCCTTTCCCATACCAAGCAGCTCCCGACAAGAAACATCAACTTGCCCCAGCCACGAACCTCCTTGGCCTCCTCCACACCGGATTGTCTCTTACGGATACAACCCGATGGGAAGGATCGGTTTCAGGGTAGCGTGCCACTTGCCCATATAGCCGAAGTTGGCGCTGACGGAATATGCAGGTAATAAGTCTCGATTCCGTCTCACGGTGCAATCGCTGATTTGACACGTAATCATCCCAGCGATACCCCATGATTCTGCGAAGACACTTATTACCAAAGGCATCGATTCTTTTCTTCAAGTCGCTATTTAGTGTCCATGTCTCACAACCATAGAGTAAGACAGGGATCACAAGCGACTTGAAGATCCGGATCTTTGTCCTCCTGCACATGTACCGACAACGCCAAATACTCGTGCTGAGCGAGTCCATAACACCGTGGGCTATGCCAATCCGACTTCTTGACGTGACCCACTGTCATTATAGACTGCGCTACCAAGGTATGTAAAACTTTCCAAGATCCCAATGTCCTCGCCGCACGCATGAACAGACTGTACTGTTTCATCTAGTAAGCCTTCAAACACCTGGACCTTGGTCTTAAGCCAGGAGACCTCAAGTCCCAAAGGGTTTGCCTCCTCGTGCAGCGCCTCAAGATCCATCACCAGGACCTCCAGCGATTCAACAAAGATTATTGCATCATTGGCAAAAACAAGATCAGTGATCTTGGTGTTGCCGAGGGATGCTCCACAATCACTTTGATCTACAATTTTGCCCAATACCCAGTCCATACAAGTGTTGAAAAGTGATGGGGCAAGGACGCACCGTTGCCTCACTCTTGTATTAATAGGAAAAAAATGGATACACCTCCCCCACACTTCACAAGACTCTCAGTCCCAGAGTACAGATCAGTCATCAAACCAATAGTCTTTGCAGGAGTCCCGCGAGGTCGCAGAAGATCCCAGAGTGACTCACGATGACCTAAGTCAAACGCCTTCTTGAGATCGACATAGGCTGCAAGCATCCCCTGTCAAAACTCACGTCGGCATTCCAACAGGAAACGAAGCGCTATGATACGGTCCGTTGTTGACTTACCAGGCGTAAACCCAGACTGCTGAGGTCTCTGATGCTTCAGTAGATGAATGCGGACCCGTGTCAGCAATAGTTGGGCAAGCACCTTGCCTGGCACGCTGAACCGCGGTACTTGTTGCAGTCCTGACGGTCCCCTTCCCCTTTCCAGATAGGGATGACCAACCCTCTTTTCCAATCAGGAGGAATGGTACCTGAGTGCCACACGGCAGTCAGGATAGCATGCAGCCCGCGGATCATGGCCTAAGCCCCAGCTTTGAGGAGCTCTGCACTGATATTACAAACACCAGCTGCCTGTCCAGTGTCCACCCTTCAACTTTGCTACAGCCTATCTGACCTCGTCAAGAGAGGGTGCGGTTTCGTCAATGGGAGGATCGAAATCCACTACCTGTAACCCAGTGGTGTGAAGCTGCTCAGTTGGATGGTCCACCGTGAACAACTGCTCAAAGTAATCAGCCCAACGAGCCATCTGCCCATCCATGTCCGACACGAGGCGCCCATCTGCTGCTCGAATAGCACTGGCCCGAGATGGAGACTTGGAACGGAGCTTTTTCAGGATTCGTTAGGCGGGTCGGAGGTCATTCACGTTCAAATGGCTTTCGACATCCTCAGCGAGGCTTCTGACATACCTCTCCTTGTCCTGTGCTGGTCCTGGTTCCGAGCCAGCCTGGCAGTGCGACTCTCCTCGATTTTCTCCACCGTCTCCGTCGAGACAAAACCACGCATTGACCTCGGGCGCTCCCCAATACACTCCTTGGCAGCTTGAATAGTTTCACGTTTGAAGGTATCCCACAGTTCTACAGGGTCCTCGAGGGCACCGAGCACATCAAAACGATTTGAGACTGCCACTGCATACTCATGGGCTCATGTCAGGTCCTTCAGTTTCTCAAGATGTCTATATGGGTATCTTTCAGTGTTTATATGGGCAGAGGTTACGGAGGGAACTGAGAAAATGGTTTTGGGTGTAGTGCATAGGCCTCTAAACTTATGTAAAGAGGATTCAACTCCTATATGGCAAGAAATAAACAAGTCTAGCAGATATAATCGACTATGCGTGGTAGGATATTTTAATCTTAGGAATATAGACTGGGATTTAATTATGGGAGACAACGACGCAGAGGAATTGTTAAATATATTTCATAATTCAAGAAGCCAAGTAATCAAGGAGCCTACTAGAGGAAATAATATACTATATTTATTACTGACAAACAAGGAATATTTAGTTACAGATTAGAGATTGTTAGGTTGGATTACAGTTAGCTAACAGCGAACATTATGAAATCAGGTTTTGCTTAAAATGGAAAGTAGGAAATATTAGTGTTAATAAGCAATGAGTACCTGACTTCAGAAAGGCCAATTATGCAGGATTAAGAAGACACCTGGAGGGGATTAACTGGGGGTGTAGGATAGAGGGGAAGGAGTGTTCCAAGGTCAGCACGGTAACAATTGGTAGTGAGGTCGTAGCGGATGAGGATTATATATTATTTGTAAGGAATTTAATTGCAGGACAGAAAACGAATATTCCTTATAGGGAGATAAGATCAAGGAAGAGTGACCCGAAATGGATGACCACGAGTTTAAAACACAACATCGGAGTAAAATGAAACATGTACTGAAGGTTCAAGGCTGGACAGGTGAGCAAAGAACAGTATAACGTGATGGCGAAACAGTGAAGAGATTAACAAGAGTAGCTAAAAAAATTATGAGATTAAGGTCGTTGAACAGGCATAAAGCGACCCTAAGGCGTTCTATCAGGTATATAAAACCCAGACAAGGGAATTAGTGGGGCCGTTAAGATTAGAGCAGGGTGAGGTCTTAAATACGGATGAGGTTATGTGTAAAAATTTAAATGATTATTTCTTGTTTTTTTACTCAAGGGGATACACAGACAATACCTAAAATTGAACAGATGTTTAAAGGAAGCGATGAGGAGAAACTGAAAGATATTGTGATAACTAGGGAAATAGTGGAAGAGGGTATAGATAAAATGAAGAATTTTAAGTCGCCAGGACCAGATAAACTTTATCCCAGAGTATTAAAATAATGCAAAGTGGTTGTTAGTGAGTCGTTAGTGCACATTTTTACGAAATCAATTGATATAGGCGATGTGCCGTTATTGTGGAGGAAAGGAAATGTAGTTCCCATATTTAAGAAGGGAGACAGATGACTAAAGACAAATTATCGATCCGTTAGTCTAACGTCAGTGGTAGGTAAATTATTGGAATTTATTATTGCAAAAAATATTAGAGAGCATTTATAAAAACATAGTTTGATCCATTCACAACAATAAGGGTAGGTCATGTCTCACCAAGTTATTGAGTTTTTATGGGAAAGTTTATGAGACGGCAGATATTCATAAGGATTATGATATGATATACCTGGACTTTAGTAAAGCATTCGACAAAGTACCACACGAGCGACTCTTAAATATGGTTAAGGCTCATGGAATAGATGGGAAGGTTCTTCGTTGGATCAGAGCTTGGCTAAGTGATAGGCAACAAAGGGTTACAATTAATGGTTCTAAATCTGAATGGGGACAGGTGACACGTGGAGTTCCACAAGGGTCTGTTTTGGGTCCATTACCATTTTTGATTGACATCAACGACATTGGTACTGGGATTACCAGCGATATCAGCAAGTTTGCTGATGATACTAAGGTAGGTAGGATTATTGGATCACAGTCCATATTACACAGTAAACATATTGCAGGGAGACTTAGATACACTGAATGAGTGGGTAGTCAGATGGCAGATGGAATTTGATATTGATAAGAGCAGCGTTATGAATGATGGTAGAAAAAACCCTGGTAATAGATACACCATACGGAATGTATCTCTGAAAAGATCAGAAGGTGAAAAAGATCTTGGTGTGAAGGTGAACCCAGACCTCCGACCTAGGAAACAATGTATTGAGGCTAGAAATAGAGCTAATAGAGTGTTAGGATTCATTACCAGAAGTGTTAAAAGTACAAGTGCGGAAGTTATTCTAAAGCTTTATCTGGTTCTAGTCAGACCTCACCTAGACTATATGGTTCAGTTTTGGTCTCCATATTACAGGATGGATATATAGCCTTGTTAGAATCAGCGAAGAGAAGAATGACTGAAATTATTCAAAGGATGCGTAACTTTAGTTATGAGATTAGATTGAAGCTATTAAAGTTAAACTCACTCGAGAGGACACAGAGTAAAGGCGAGGCCACCGAGATGACAAGGCCTGATACATCGCCCGTGACGTCACACCATCTAGATCCCACCCGCTCCGCTCCCCGTACAAGTTTACCAACCTAATATAATGTTTATCAGTATAAAAGATATACTGTTATCTTCGGAAATGTTTGTTCTATAATATTATCAAATAAAAAATTGTAAAACACATAAAAGAAATGCCATTATGAGACTTTCAAGAAATATGCATTATCATAAACTCTTCGCCATTTAATATTTTGCTCAAAAACTTTTTACATGGGGAATATCAATAAAAGCGGAATTTAATTAGCTTTCCATTGATATATTTCGTTTAGTCATAAATGAATTAGCAGCATGCATAAATTAGCGTTAACTAAATATTAAAAATCATGAAATCGGGTCATTTCCTACCTAATAATATGTTTATAAGTATAAAGAATATACTGTTATCTTTGCAAATGTTTGTTCTATAATATTATCTAATAAAAAACCGTTAAAACACACAAAACAAATGCCATTATGAGACTTTCAAGAAATATGCATTAACTTAAACTCTTCGCCATTTAATATTTTGCGAAAAAACATTTTACATGGAGAATTTCAATAGAAGCGGAATTGCATTAGCTTTCCATTGATATATTTTGTTTTCTGATAAATTGATTAAAAATATACATAAATAAGCGTTAACTAAATAAATAACCTCATCAATCGGGAAAAATTACCCGATTTCATGATGTTATTTATTTAGTTAACGCTAATTTATGCATGCTGCTAATTCATTTATCAGAAGAAAAAAATATATCAATGGCAAGCTAATTAAATTCCTCTTATATTGATATTCTCCACGTAAACAGTTTTTTCCGCATAATATTAAATGGTGAAGAGTTTAAGTTAATGCATATTTCTTGAAAGTCTCATAATGGGATTTCTTTAGTGTGTTTTACGGTTTTTTATTGGATAATATTATAGAACAAACATTTCCAAAGATAACAGTATATATTTTATACTGATAAACATATATTAAGTAGGAAATTACCCGATTTCATGATTTTTAATATTTAGTTAACGCTAATTATGTATGCTGCTAATTCATTTATGATTAAACGAAATATATCAATGGAAAGCTAATTATATTCCACTTATATTGATATTCTCATGTAAAAAGTTTTTGAGCAAAATAATAAATGATGAAGAGTTTAAGTTAATGCATATTTCTTGAAAATCCCATAATAATAATATATATATATATATATATATATATATATATATATATATATATATATATATATATATATATATATATATATATATATATATATATATATATATATATTATATATACTATATATATATATATATATATATATATATATTATATATATAATATATATATATATATATATATATATATATATATATATATTATATATATATATATATTATATATATATATATATATATAGATAGATATATACATCATATATATATATATACATATATACATCAATGGACATTTAGTCCATTCCAAACTTCTACATTTCTATGAGGGAAGCACTTTTTTTTGTTGTTCAGGCATCTCCCTTTTCCTAGTTGCTTTGTATGTCCTCTTGTGTATCGACCTCCTCTTTGTTTCCGAGTCAGTAGTCTCTCATTGTCTGTTTCTTCCATCATAGTTATCAGCTTAAAAATTGTTATTAAGTCTCCTCTTTCTCTTGTCTGCTCTAGTGTTGGTAACTTTATTTCCTTCAACCTTTCCTCATAAGAAAGGTCTTCTAGCTCTGGTACCATCTTTGTTGCCATTCTCTGTATCCTCTCCAACATTTTCACATGCTTATTTTTATATAGTGGACCATACAATGGCAGCATATTCCATTTTTCGTCGGATCATTGTAGTAATTATCTTTCTCATCATATTTGTGTCCATGTAATGAAATGCCACTCTAATATTCTTCAACATCCTGTATGTATCTCCAAATATTGTATTTATATGTTTTTCTGGTTGTAGGTTATTCTGCATTATCACTCCGAAGTCGTTTTATTCCTGAACCTTTGCAATTATTTTATTACCAATTTTATATGGCCATTTATACCTCTTTTCGCTTTTTCGAATTTCCATCACATGACACATATTTATTACAATAAATTCCATTATTCATCTTTTCCTCATTCAGGTCATTGTGCAGCGTTTCACAATCTTCATAGCTTTTTATTTCTCTTAATAGTTTTGCATCATCCGCAAATATACTAATATAACTATTTATTTCCTCCGTCATGTCATTGACGTAAATCGTGAACATTATTGGTGCAAACACTGATCCTATTGGTACCCCACTAAGTACGTTTCTCCATTCAGACTTTTCATCCTTCACTACTGTTCTCATTTCTCTTCCTTTCAGATAGCTTTCCATCCAGGTTTTGATCACCCTTGTGATTCCTCCTACATTTTCCAATTTCCAAAGTAGTCTCTCATGTGGAACTTTATCAGATGCCTTTTTAAGATATAGATATACACAGTCTGCCCATCCATCTCTTTCTTGTGTTATATCAATTATTCTTGAGTAAAAACTTATTAAGCTGCTCACACATGATCTCTTTTTCCTAAAACTATACTGCCGGTTTGTTATTATACCTTCATTTTCTAAGTATTCCGTCCATTGCTTCTTTATTATTTTCTCACATATCTTGCATACTGTGCTAGTCAATGACATTGGTCTATAATTTAGTGGTTCATCCTTCATCCCATTTTCATATATTGGCTCTATATCTGCTCTCTTCCACTCCTTTGGCACTTTTCCTATTATTAATGAGCAATTTATAATATCATATACTGGTTCAACCAACTGCTTTCCGCACTCTTTTAAAACATAACCCGACACTCCGTCTGGTCCTATTGCTTTCCTCTCCTCTAATTCCTTCAACAATTCACACACTTCCTCCTTGTCTATTTTTTATTTTCCACTCCTTTCTGACTTTTTTTTTATTCCTTGCGGTTCATTGAATTTTTATTCTTTTGTGAATACCTGCTGAAAGTTTTTATTTAGAATTTCACTCATTATCTTTGGATCTTCATATATCATATTACCTTCTTTCAGTCTCTCCACTTTGTCCTTATGCTTGATTCTTCCATTGATACATTTGTAGAACAGTTTGGGTTCTTCCTTACACTTTTCAACTATATCCTTCTCATAACTCTTCTCTTCCTCTCTCCTTATGCACACATATTCATTTCTTGCTAATTTTTCAATCAATCAATCATTGGGGGCATACGCCGGGGAGCGCGTCGCCTCGCCCACCCTACGACGCCACTCCCGGGGGTCACCACGCGCGAGTTCCCATGCAGGCTCCTTTCCCATACCAAGCAACTCTCGACAGGAAACATCAACTTGCCCCAGCCACGAGCCTTGTGGGCGCCCCCTTGGCCTCCTCCACGCCGGATTGTCTCTTACAGACACAACCCGATGGGAAGGATCGGTTTCAGGGTAGCGTGCCACATGCCCATATAGCCGAAGTAGGCGCTGACGGACTATGCAGGTAATAGGCCTCGATTCAGTCTCACGGTGCAATCGCTGATTTGACACGTAATCATCCCAGCGATACCCCTTGATTCTGCGAAGACACTTATTACCAAAGGCATTGATTCGTCTTTTCAAGTCACTATTTAGTGTCCATGTCTCACAACCATAGAGTAAGACAGGGATCACAAGCGACTTGAAGATCCAGATCTTTGTCCTCCTGCACAGGTACCGACAACGCCAAATACTCCCGCTGAGCGAGTCCATAACACCGTGGGCTATGCCAATCCGCCGTAAGACTTTTTGACGTGACCCGCCGTCATTATGGACTGCGCTACCAAGGTATGTACAACTTTCCAAGATCTCAATGTCCTCGCCACACGCATGAACAGACTGTACTGCTTCATCTAGTAAGTCTCCAAACACCTGGACCTTGGTCTTGAGCCAGGAGACCTCAAGTCCCAAAGGCTTTGCCCTCCTCGTGCAGGGGCCTCGAGAGCCATCACCAGGACCTCCAGCGACTCAGTAAAGATTACTGCATCATCGGAAAAAAACAAGATCAGTGGATCTTGGTGTTGCCGACGGATGCTCCACAATCACTTTGATCTACAACCTTGTCCAATACCCAGTCCATAACAAGCGTTGAAAAGTGATGGGGCAAGGCCCGCACCCTGCCTCACTCCTGTATTCACAGGAAAGAGCTGGATACACCTGCCCCACACTTCACAGCACTCTCAGTCCCATAATACAGACCAGTTATAAACCAATAGTCCGTGCAGGAATCCCACAAAAGTCGCAGAAGATCCCAGAGTGACTCACGATGCACTGAGTCAAACGCCTTCTTGAATAAACATAGGCTGCAAGCACCCCCTGTCGAAACTCACGTCGGCTTTTCCACCAGGACACGAAGCGCTAGGATACGGTCCGTTTGTTGACTTACCAGGCGTGAACCCAGACTGCTGAGGTCTCTGATGCTTCACCAGATGACTGCGAATTCTTGTCAGCAATAGATGGGCAAGCACCTTGCCTGGTACGTTGAGCAGTGTAATACCGCGGTAATTGTTGCAGTCCTGACGGTCCCCTTTCCCTTTCCAGATAGGACGACCCCCCCCCTTTTCCAGTCAGGAGGAATGGTACCTGATTTCCACACGGGAGTCAGGGCAGTATGCAACCCGCGGATCATGGCCTCACCCCCAGCTTTGAGGAGCTCCGCACTGATATTACAAACACCAGCTGCCTTCCACCCTTCAAAATTTGCTACAGCCTCTCTGACTTCGTCAAGAGAGGGGCGGTTTCGTCAATGGGAGGATCGGCATCCACTGCCTGTAACCCAGTGGTGTGAAGCTGCTCAGTTGGAGGGTCCCACCGTGAACAACTGCCCAAAGTACTCAAACCCAACGAGCCCATCTGCCCATCCATGTCCGACACGAGGCGCCCCTCTGCTGTTCAATAGCACTCGCCCCCAGAAGGAGACTTGGAACGGAGCTTCTTCAGGGCTCGGTAGGCGGGTCGGAGGTCATTAGCATTCAAATGACCCTCGACATCCTCAGCGAGACTCCTGACATACCTCTCCTTGTCTCTCCTCAGGAGGGTTCTAGTCCGGCGTGACAGAGCCCTGTGCTGGTCCCAGTTCCCAGCCAGCCTGGCAGCGCGACTCTCCTCGATTTTTGCTCCTCTCTTGCTAATTTATAGTCTTCTTTATTTCTTTGTGTCCGATTTTTCTTTACTTTTTTCCATGCCTCATCCCTTATTCTCTTTGCCCTCTCACATTTTCCATTAAACCATTCTTTCTTTAGTGATACGTGTTTTTCAACTCCTCTGTCATATATGCTCATAAAAATGTTGTATTTCACTTGCACATCGGTCACTCCTTTAATTTCTTCCCAGTCAATTTCTTCATAGTATGTTTTCAGTTATTCTATGTTAGTTTTTCCAAAATATCTTCTGCTCCTTTTGTATAATTCTTCTTCCTTCTTTATTTCCTCTTTTGTCTCCATTTATAAGATTATATGGTCACTTTTTCCAATGGGGCACCCATAATTAATCTCATTTGCTAGGTCTATACCTTTTGTTCACTAGGTCAAGTCTTGCTGGTTCGTTTATCTCATCTCATCTGATGATTTCTGTCACCCATTGAGTCATCGTGTTTTCCATTGTCAGTTTCAACAATTTATTTCCCCAGGTATTTTCATTTCCTCCTTCAAATGTCTCCCATTTTACTTCTTTGCAGTTAAAATCTCCAACCAGCAGTATCATTTTACTATTCCTGATTATTTTGTTTAGGTACTTCAAGGTATCTGCCAATACTTTCTCATGTTCTTCCTTGTTCCAGATATTTGTTCTGGGTGGTACATACGTTGCCACTATTGTCTGTCTGTGTTTCACTATTTCTGACTTCTATTTGTACACTCACTATTTCAGCTCTTCCTTCTCCATACTCCACTTTTATTACCTTCACCCCAAATTTTGTCAGTATCATAACTCCATCCACCACTTCTTCTACCACTTATGTCCCTTCTTCACATATTAAATTTGTTGCTTAGTATCACTTGATCTTCCTTTACTAATTATGTTTATGTTAAACATAATACGTCTGGATCTTTGTTTATTAAGTAATCTTTTAGTTCTAGCCTTCTTGGTATAATTCCACATATATTTGTAATTTGTATACATCACTTTCATTTCCTTTTATGCATAATTTTTCCTCACCCCATTTTCCTTTAGACTTTTTTATGTATATACCACTTTCTCACTCTTTTGTTCATAACCCTCAAAAAAAGGGACTTTTCTTCCTCCGTTCTTTCTTCAATTTTTTTGTTTTACTCTTTTTTTTGTTTTTTCTTCTTGGAATTTTTTACAATTTTTTCCTTTCTTCTTCATTCAGTGCTTTTTTAACATAGACTTCCCTGAAATCTGCAGTTGATCTGAGCCTGAAGGCTCTCTCAAGAATTTCTTCTGTTGCCGTCTGCGATTTCAGTCTTAGTTTTATGGGTCTTTCTTTGCCTTCTGCATAAGGTCCCAATCTTACTACTTCTTCTTACTACTTACTATCTTCACTTCATCTACAAATCTTGCCTCTTCTTCCTCATCATTAAGTTTCATCGGAATGTCCTTTACTGTTTTAACTTCTTCTCTTTCTCTCTTTAATCTGAACAAGATATTCTTCTCCTTCAGTCCAAAAATAATCACACATTTGTTCTTCTCTGCTACATCCCTTATTAAATTATCATTACTTTTCAAAACTGTTTCTGCTTCTTTCATAACATGCTCACTTTGCTCTTTCTTTTGTTGTTCTGTGTGTGTATGTGTGTGTGTGTGTGTGTGTGTGTGTGTGTGTGTGTGTGTGTGTGTGTGTGTGTGTGTGTGTGTGTGTGTGTGTGTGTGTGTGTATATCCGTGTGTGTGAGTGTGTGTGTTATTCACCCATGGTCTTGTCCACGCGAGTCGGACTCGCGATCGCCAGTTTCACCCTCCCGCTGCAAGCTTGGAGCTCATTATTACCGATCTTTGGGCAATGCTGGGACCTCACCCCCCCACCATCCCCTTGCTCAAGGGGGACAGTAACCGCCCGATTTTTCAATGAAAAGTCTCCGGGAGCAGGGAGGATTCGAACCAGCTACCACAGAATGGCAGGCTAGGACGCTATCCACTTGACCATCGTGGCAGTGGTGTGTGTCTGTGTGTGTGTGTGTGCGTGTGGCTTGGGTAGGGCTGTAATATAGGGTGGGGGGGGGATCAACTAAAACCTTGACAAGTTTGGGAGCGACGTGTGGGCTTTCCAGGCAATTGTGACGATTGGGCTTGATGATACCGCGAATGGTGATGCCTGAGGGCTTCATATAAGCATCTGGCCTCCTGCACAAACACCCACACCCAACCACACACACACCTAAATTCCAGGATTGTAGTTTAGGAGCGAGGTCCTGGGCCACGCTGGTGTGCCGCCCTCAGTAGTTCCTCGCTCTGGTTTGATGTAGCAGTGGTAGCAGGCTGTTTCCGTCGGACGTTTGGTAGTAGTGTGGTAGCGGTGTACTGTTAGAAAAGAAGGGTAGAAAAAGGGTGTTTGCAGTGAGCAAATACTGCAACCCTTTTTCTACCCTTACAAATATACCCTTTTTGGAGCGACGCAAATATACTCTTTTGCAACCCTAAATATACCCTTTTGCAACCCTAAATATACCCTTTTGCAACCCTAAATAAACCCTTTTGCAACCCTAAATATACCCTTTCGGAGCGACGCAAATATACCCTTTTGTAACCCCACATAGACCCTTTCGGAGTGACGCAAATATATCCTTTTGCAACTCCAAATATACCCTTTTCCAACCGCAAATATACTCTTTTGCAACCCCAAATATACCCTTTTAGAAACGCAAATATATCCTTTTGCAACTCCAAATATACCTTTTTCCAACCGCAAATATACCCTTTTCCAACCCCAAATATACCCTTTTTCAACCCCAAATATACCCTATTTCAACCCGATTTCCACCTCCCACCCCCATTGCCATTGCCATGATAATACAATCGCAATTGATTCTCTTTATTCTGGTTTTAATGTTTTTTGGTTTGTAAAGATTTATTGTACAATTTAATGGAAAAACTTGAACATAATATACAAAATAGATGAAAGGAAAATACAGGATATATTTGCATATGGAGTGTTTACATGAATAGTTAATATAATAATATGAAAAGAACATGCAACAATAAGGAATAAGACAGGTACTAAAACTATGTAGCCATATGCATGTAACTATAACTGGCAGATATTAATATGTGTTATGTATTTGTAAGATGTCATGTTTATTAAAGTAGCACCTTTCATAACAAAGAGAACGGGAGAAACTAAGAAAAAGGAAAACTGAGATGATGTGGCAGACTGAAGTATATTATTAGCTCGTGCTGCTTGGTTTTCAATGAATTATACAAATATGCAACATATTACAGTCATATATACGGTAAGTTTGTAATCAGAAAAACATACTCAACATTTGA
Source organism: Chionoecetes opilio (assembly GCA_016584305.1). Taxonomy (NCBI): domain Eukaryota; kingdom Metazoa; phylum Arthropoda; class Malacostraca; order Decapoda; family Majidae; genus Chionoecetes; species Chionoecetes opilio. The sequence continues at coordinate 189,352 of JACEEZ010011295.1, forward strand.
CCACGTACAAATTTTTATTTCCATGTACTTATAATTTTAATGATTTACCTAGTGGTGACAAAAATACCCTTTTACTACCTTTCTGCAAATATACCCTTTTTCAACCCTCTCGTCTTGCTACATGTCACCAGATAGAGTACGTAACGCTTGGTTTTCAATGAATTATACAAATATGCAACATATTACAGTCATATTTATTGTTAGTTTGTAATCAGAAAAACATACTCAACATTTGACCAAGATCAATTTTTTATTTCCATGTACTTAAAATTTTTATGATATAGCTAGTGGTGACAAATATACCCTTTAACAACCCCTGACAATTATACCTTTTACAACCCTTCTGCTGTTGACAAAAATACCCTTTTACTACCCTTCTGCTGACAAATATACCCTTTCTCAACTCTCTCGCCTAAAAAGGGTAGATAAAGGGTAGATGAAGGGTATAATCGGCAGCATCTACCCTTCAGCCTGGACATAGGGTATAAAAAGGGTAGTGATGGTGCGATGTAACAATTCTATCCTTAATATTATAACCATACTGAGAGTATGGTTTGTCGGGGATTGTTCTTAGGAATTTGTCTAATCCAGTTTTGAAGTTTAAGAGAGAGCCTGTGTTGTTGTGAGCCTCTCAGTTGCTTGGGGAGACAGTTATATATCCTCGGACCCTGCACAGCCTTTGAATTATCTTTCAAGGTTTGTAAGCTCATCCTTGTTCCTATTAAATGCGAAACAATGCACAATTTTTATCTTATGCTAATACGTATATGTTCTGATTTCATCTTCGTTTTCTCGATTTGGTATCATTTCGTTAATTATTTTCCACACGTACATTACTACATATATCTCCCTTCTTCTCTCCAGTGAGTACATGTCCAAATGCTGTAGTCTCTGCCAGTAGTCCATGCTGCTCAACCCTTTGATTCGTGCCGTGTACGTTCGTTGTACTCCCTCCAGTTTTTTGATTTGGCCGATGTCTGTGGGGTTCCATAGCTGGCAGCAGTATTCAACCAATGGTAGTATCAGGGCCTTGAATAAAATTAATAACGCACGTGGTTCCCTTGTTTTGAATGTTCTAAAAATCCATCCCATATTCTTTCTGGCCTTCGCTACAATATTATCAATATGACAATCGAAGCTAGCGTCACGGCTTATTGTTATTCCCTTATCTGGGAAGTGGTTGCTCTGGATTATAACTCCTCTTTCCGGTGTTGTATAGTCCTTTTCGGCCACGTCTTGCTTCGGGTGTCGATATCTCAATAGCTCGAATTTTGTGCTGTTGAATATCATATAATTTCTTTCTGCCCAGTTATATATCATCTTCAGGTTATCTTGTATAATTTTATAATCATCTTCACTCCTCACAATGCCCAGGAGTCGCGTGTCGTCTGCGAATGAGGTTGTACAGTACTGTATAATCTGGTCGATATTACTGATATATATGAGGAAAAGCAAGGGGCCAGTCACCGACCCCTGTGCCACATCACTTCTCACGTCTTACTTATTGATTTCCATTCTTTCGACCATTACCAATTGAATTATATCAGTGAAAAAGTCCTTGATCCACTTGTGTAGCTTACCTCTAATTCCAATATGTTTTAGTTTTGCAATAAGATCAAGTGGTCAACCTTGTCAAATGCCTTAGAGAAGTCAAGATATATGACATCTGCCCCATCCCCGTCTTTTAAAGCACTCAAAACGTCCATCCTGTGTTGAAGCAGTTCTGACACGCAGGATCTTCCGCTTCTAAATCCGTGTTGTCCCTTGTTATAAAGCGATTGTTCCTCCAGGTATTTGGTTAATTATGTGACAACTACGTGTATCCTCTCCAATATTTTAATTACATGTGAAGTAAGTGACACCGGTCTATACTTTTTTGGTTCCGTTCTCGACCCACTTTTATAGATGGGTGATATTTGTCCGTGTTTCAGGAGACTAGGTATTTCCCCAGTATCCAGCGACTTTCTCCATATCGTGTGCAGTGGTTTGGATATAATGGAAGCACACTGTTTTATGAGTACTGCTGATATACAGTCTGGTCCTGCAGCGGCATATGTGTTGATTTCTCGTATGGATGTCTCTATATCTGTCCTATCGTACTCTACATAGCTCAGTTGTGATTCTTCGGGCGGTGTTGTTGTATGCCACTGTTTCATTGTACCTAGTTTTGGTGTACTAAATGCGGACACATACTGGTGTTTAATCCGGGAACCCTAACCCTGGGGAGTGTTGCTTATTACTAACCCCGGGTGAAATATACCCAATATTTAGGATGAAATTAACACCATTTCTAATAATTTTTCATTAAATCAGGCAATGCAGTGAAAACATATAACTATAACTTTATTTTACTGTAAAAACCTTTAACCTAAACTGACATTTTATTACTGAGGAAGGACTGTAGAAAACAACAGAAAAAAGTGCTTGTTTCCCTTACTTTTGTAATATAAATTCCAGAGACAGGTTACTAGTGATCAGAATGACTTTATACTTATCAATCACACTCTTGGGTCCCTTCAGCCTCGTACTGGACTACCAATGCCCCCAAGGCTTCATTCAGCGATTAATATGCATGTATATAATCGGCACTCGGCAATCTCCGTTGGGTTCCTCCGATCACAATCTTATTTCTGTAACCTGTCCTATCGCTCCGGTACCGTCTCGAGACCCACCTAAGCGGAGGTGCTTCTGGCACTTCAACTCAGTTAAGTGGGAAGACCTAAGGCAGTACTACTCAGATTTTCCATGGAATGATTACTGCTTCCATGTCAAAGACCCATCTCTTTGTGCAGAGCGCATAACTGAGGTCATAGTCTCTGGCATGGAGGCATACATTCCACATACTTTCTCTAATCCTAAAGCCCGTCAAGCTTTGTTTAACTCTGCTTGTTCTCATGCTGTCCGAGATAGAGAGGTGGCTCACAAACGGTACCGTAAGCATCCATCTCCTGAAACTCATGCCCTTTATATTTCTGCCCGCAATCATGCCAAATCTTTACTTCAACTTACCAAAAACTCTTTCATGCATAGAAAATGTCAAAATCTTTCTGAATCAAATTCCTCTCGTGACTTCTGGCATCTAGATAATAACATCTCTAACAATTTTTCTTCTTCATCTTTCCCTCCTATGTTTCTCCCGGATGACTCCACAGCTGTCTCATCTATTTCTAAAGCTGAATTATTTGCTCAAGCCTTTGCTGAAAATTCCACTCTCGTTGATGAAGGCCTTGTTCCTCCTTCTCCTCCACCCTCTGACTATATTATGCCTGCTATTACAATTCTTCGTAATGATCTTTTACTTGCTTTTTCTGACCTTGATCCTCGGAAGGCTTATGGTCCTGACGAAATTCCTCTTATTGTTCTCAAAAACTGTGCTTCTGTGCTTGCACCCTGTCTGGTCAAACTTTTCCGTCTTTGTCTATCTACTTCCACCATTCGTTTTTGCTGGAAGTTTGCTCACAATCAACGTGTTCTTTAGAAGGGTCACCGTTATAATCCTTCAAACTACCGTCCTAAAGCTGTGACTTCTCGCCTCATTAATCGAAGCTTTTAGATATATACTTATTAAGAAGATTCTTAAGGGGACCGCCCACCCAAGATATATTGAAAATTAATGACAAATACAAATAAATATGTTTAAGTCATAAGAATGGTGGCTGTGGCCTTGGGCATCACACTGGCAGATAGTGTTTCCCAAATAAGGATATTTAAAATCTTCTAGCTTTCCTAACTGAATCTTGGTCATCCTCCTTTAGGGGTTTCGGTGAAACTTTTGCTGTTGCCCTTGACATATCAAAAGCTTTTGATAGAGTCTGGCACAAATCTTTAATTTCCAAACTACCCTCATTCGGTTTCTATCCTTCTCTCTGTACCTTCATTTTAAGTTTCCTTTCAAACCGTTCTATTGCAGCTACTGTAGACGGACATTGTTCTTCTCCTAAATCTATCAATAGTGGTGTTCCCCAGGGTTCTGTCCTATCACCCACCCTCTTTCTATTATTTATTAATGATCTTCTAAGTCTAACTCAAAGCCCTATCCACTCCTACGCTGATGATTCTACCCTGCCTTTTTCAACGTCGTTTATAAGACGTCCAACTCAACAGGAACTAAGTGATTCACGGAGAGATGCCACCGAGCGCCTAACTTCTGATCTTTCTATAATTTCTGATTGGAGCAAAGCAAACCTTGTTTTGTTCAATGCCTCAAAAACCCAATTTCTTCACCTATCTACTCGACAAAACCTACCAGATAACTATCCCCTCTTCTTCAATGACACTCAACTGTCTCCTTCTTCTACAATGAACATTCTAGGTCTATCCTTTACTAAAAATCTGAACTGGAAATCTCACATCTCATCTCTTGCTAAAACAGCTTCTAAGAAGTTAGGTGTGCTGTGGCGTCTGCGTCCTTTTTTTTCTCCCTCCCAATTGCTTGCTCGCTACAGGGGCCTTATCCGCCCATGTATGGAGTATGTCTCACATGTTTGGGGAGGATCCACTCATACAGCTCTCCTAAACAGGGTTGAGTCAAAAGCTTTTCGTCTCATCAACTCCTCTCCTCTGACTGATTGTCTTCAATCTTTAAATCACCGCCGCAATGTTGCTTCTCTTGCTCTCTTCTACCGTTATTTTCATGCTCACTCCTCTTCTGAACTTGCTAACTGCATGCCTCGCCCACTCCCGCGGCCTCGCTGCACAAGACTTTCTACTCATTCTCATCCCTATTCTGTCCATCTTCCTAATGCAAGAGTTAATAAGTATCTTTACTCCTGCATCCCTTTCACTGGTAAACTCTGGAACTGTCTTCCTGTTTCTATTTTTCCACTTTCCTATGACTTAAATCTTTTCAAAAGAAGAGTAAGAAGACACCTCCCGAACTAAATTGGCCTACCCCTCTGTTTGTATTTTATTATCTTACTGTCTTCTTTATAGGGACTGGCAACTAAGCGGGCTTTGTGTTACCCATTTTTGTTGTGCCCTTGGCCAGTTCCTTTGATGTAAAAAAACAAAACAAAAAAACAACTGTGACACTACTACGTTGTTCCTAACGGCGAGTGAAATTCACCCAAAATACTCCAGAGCTAATAGAGATATGGGAGAACTGCACCTCTCACTACAAAGTCCTAACACGCACTGAGGACTACTGGGAGGGACAGAATCCTATCTTCATGCACCACATGTACCTGTCCTAATGATGCTTATGATACATTTCATTCGTTATTTTATTCCCTTTTTGAGAAACGCTTACCCGCAATAACAATCAGGTACAACAAAAAGTCAGACCGAAGCCCATACATATATAACCACTGCTTTAAAAAACAGCATAAAAAAAACGTAGACTAGAAAGACTAGCTAGTAAATGGCCATTAACATACAGGAATGCCTATAAAACCTACATAAATAAACTAACATCACTCCTTAAAATAGCTAAAAATAATTAATATAAGAGCCAATTAACAATGAATCAAGGACTAGCAAAAAAACAGTGGCGGACCATTAATTCCATACTTGGTAAAACTACAACACCTGCAAGCAATCGGCTTATCCATTTAACTTCTCACTATGATAACATACCTAATGCCTTTAACAGTCACTTCCTTAGAATTCCAACAAACTCAGTCACCACTATGGATGATGGCCAAAACTTGCAGTATCTTTATGACTCCGCGAACTTTTCTCTTTATCTCTACCCAGTAAGTACAGCTGAAGTTGAAACATACCTAAAAATGCTTAAAACTACTGCTCCTGGGTATGATGAAATACAACCAAAGCTTCTGAAGCACAGTTTTTCTGTAATTTCACCCCCAATCACACATATAATTAACTTATCATTTTACAGTGGTGTATTTCCTGACAAAATGAAGATAGCCAAGGTAATTCCTATGTATAAATCTGGCAGTACAGAAAACATTAATAATTACCGACCTATTTATATTTCCCCAGCTTTCAGTAAGCTAATTGAAAAAGCTCTTGCTGTACGCCTCTTTGATTTTTTGGAGAAAAATAATTTGTTATCAAACAGCAAACATGGATTTCGTAGGAATCGCTCCACTGAATCTGCACTACTTCACTTTACTAGTAATATATATAAATGTTTAGAGGAAAAACTTAAGATTGTCGGGATATTTTTAAATATGTCAAAGGCTTTTGAATCTCTCTCACATAATATAATTAGTGATAACATGATTAATATAGGTGTTAGAGGTACTCCTCTTCTTTTATTCAATAACTATCTAAGTAACAGATAACAATTGGTATTTTGTAATAATAGAAACTCTCACTTGAAAAGTATCTTTAGGGGTGTTCTGCAAGGATCAATTTTAGGACCAATTCTCTTTTTGATATACATCAACGACATAATAAATGCTAGTTCTAACTTTAAATTTGTAATGTTCGCAGACGACACAAATCTTCTCTTAGGAGATAAAGACATTGACTCATTACATTCCAACTTAAATAAAGAACTCCAACTTATAGTACAATGGCTTGAATACAACAAATTACATCTAAATGCAAATAAAAATAACTATATTTTAATTCAAAATCGTTCAGTAAAGAATGTTATGCCACCATTGTATTTAAATGGCAAAACTATAAATCATGTAGAACAAACAAGATTCCTTGGTGTGCATATTGATTCAAATCAAAATTGGAAAAATCATATTGGTGTCGTATGTGATAAATTATATAAAATACAGTATGTGGAATTTTGTATAAAATCAGACACATGCTAACAAAGGAAGCCATGGCTAGTATTTACTTTACATTATGTTATCCACATATGATTTATTGTTTACCTATATGGGGATGTACATTAGGGTGGATCCAAATTTCCATCTTTTGAATTTTTAAATGGCGAGGCATAGGTATTTTGCTTCTGTTGACACACACTTCACATGCAAATTTTAAAATTTATATTTGAATGTAAAGACGTGTCATCAAGCCATCAAAATTTAGCAATGTTTTGTGCATGTACGCTTTGTACGTTAGGACACTATTCTGAGCAGGCTATGTTTTCTACATCTTTTTAATTGAGTTTTCTGTTAATTGTTCTTGCAATAATTTACTATATTCTAACAATTTACATTATATGAATATACATAACTAATATCTATCTCTCTCTACAGACCAAAGCACGAGAAATTAGCAATATGATGGCGAAGAACTTGAAAGTGAAGCATGTTACTAGAAGTGACAGTGAACATATTGTATTTGGACAACCTGAAAGACTCAAACGTAACTGTTTACCCACTTATAAGGACATTATGAGACATTACTTTTATGAAACAAAGAATATCAAAGAGGAACAGAAGTGTGAAAAAGAACCAGATGTGCAGATTGTTTCAGGAAGAGTAGCTCAAGTGGTGATTAGTATTTGGAATTCAGCATCTATTCCAACATATAACTTGAAGTCAGTAACAGACAGAATCTCCAGATACCATAGTGCATATAGAAACCAAATCTTAAAGATTCCAAAGAATCGAATGGATAAAGAATCAACAAAAGCAAAGATACAGAGATTTGCTGATTCAAGTCTTAAATTGTTTGACATAGCAAATTGCCAGTGTGTAGATGTAGAACATTGCCTTTGTCCACAAGAAATTAGAATTCCCAAGACAGAACGAGAGTTTCTGAAAGACCAGCGAAAGCAACGGAAAATGTATATATCTACACTGGATAAGGCAGAGACAGCCAAATTACAGAGGAAGCAAGACAGAGAGCAGAAGCTTAAGACAAAAGTAGAGGTGTATGAAAACTCCAAGAAAAGGAAGTTTCAATCAACTGAAATAGAAGACATGCTTGACTCTGGCAGTGAAGAGTCAGTGGACATGGATTATGATAACCCAGGATTGAAACCTAACCAAGCAAAGTCAATACAAATGCGAACTTCTTTGAGAACTGTTGCTAGAGAGTGTGACAGATACAGCTTGTCTGATAGGGCAGCTGCAGCAGTAGCAACTGCTACCCTACAAGATATGGGCCTCATAAGCAGCACTGACAGTACCAACGTTATCGACAGGAACAAACTGAGACGAGCTAGATCCCAACGTCGTTCTGAAGCAATGGCTGAAAGTGGAAAACAAGACGAGGTTACATCTCTATATTTTGATGGTAGAAAAGATTTGATGATTACGTAAGATAAATTAAAGGACGGTGTTTATCACAAAAAGACTGTTACAGAGGAACATATTGTTATCCTTGCAGAACCAGGACAAATATTTTTAGGGCATGTGACACCCAAAGATGGAACAGTCAAATCAGTAGCTGCATCAATTCAAATGTTTTTGAGTGACTACAATATTGACCCTGGGAAACTTCTAGCTGTGGGATGTGATGGCACAAACGTCAACACCGGCTGGAGAGATGGAACAATTATAATTTTGGAGGATCATGTAGGACATGCATTACATTGGTTTGTGTGTCTTTTGCACTGCAATGAACTGCCACTGAGACACTTCTTTCAAGAACTAGATGGAGTAACTCATGGACCAAGATCATTTACGGGACCAATTGGAAAAGAGCTTCCCCACTGTCAAAATAAACCAATTGCAAATTTTCATCAAATAAGATCTGCTATGCCACAACTGGACGATGACATTGTTAAGGATCTCAGTGATGACCAGAAATACATGTATGAGATTTGTTTGGCGATCAGAGATGGTCATTGCAGTACTAGTCTGGAAGCTAGGCAGCCAGGAAAACTCTGCCATTCTAGATGGCTAACAATGGCAAATCGAGTATGCAGGCTATATATATCTACAGCTCATCCATCAGAGAGTCTTGCTAGGATAACAGAGTTTATTGTTAAGATATATGCACCAATGTGGTTTACCATTAAGTCAAATCCTAATTTTCACAGTGGTCCACAACACATTTTCAAGATGATTGAACTAACTAAAGAACTGCAAGACAATGAGCGGAAAATGATACATGCATTAATTCAGAGAAATGCCTATTTTGCACACAGTGAGAATTTGCTAGCAGGAATGCTTTATGACAAGGCGCCACATATTCGAGAACTGGCATGTAGGAGGATCATGAGAGCCAGGAAGGAAGAACCCCCAAAGAAACGCACCTTCCAAGTACCAGAACTAAATTTTGAGGCAAGAGACTATATTTCAATGATTGATTGGAAAGTGGTGTATGAACCACCTCTAACCAAAGGAATGTGTGAGAGTGTATTGTTTGAAACATTCGTGACAAATGTTGCCTCGCCACCAAAATATCCATGTCACACTCAAGCTGTGGAGCGTCACATCAATCTTATGACCAAGGCTTCAAAACATTTGATTGGAAACAAAAAAAGAGATGGGTATGCTAAAGTACAGATTGAATCAAGACAACTAATGCCCACATATAACACAAAGAAAGACTACAAATCCTAAGAAAACAAATGCCTACTGGATGGGAGGATGGGATGGGCATGGTGTGGGTCCATGCAGCTTACCTCCTCGTGGTGGACTTGGGTAGAGTGGACTATAAATTATGTATTTATGCAAATATAATTAAACATGTTTGTTTCAAACTCAAAATAGGCCAAAGGCCTTAAAAAATTAAAGTTCACTCTAGCTGAAAGCTGTACATATAACTTTCTCTAATGGCAAAAATGTTGTATCTAATATTAAAAAACAAGTTGATGGTGACACGTCTAAAAATCGACATAGAAAGTTAATATTTTAACAATAAGTTTATCTCATTACCATGCACAAAAATACACCATCGCCGATTCAAGTTCTATGAAAAAAAAAAATCATGTGTTTTCACTCCACCCTAATGTACATGGCCATCATATCTACATAATGTCTTTGTAGCCCAAAAGAAAATTTTGAGGTGCATATCATTTAAAGGTAAATATGACTCAACTGACCCAGTGTTTGAATAATGAACTTGTTGAAATTTCCTTATATTCATAAACATTTTGTTGCTAGGTTTGTGTATAAAAATGTATTTGTCTACCGCAACGACTTTTTTGTATATATGGAACATGATTATAACACCAGAGGAAATAATGTAAATTTAATATGCCCGCAATTCCGTACTACTCTTTCCAAAATTTGTATAATTGATTATGGCCCTAAGTTGTGGAATTCCATCCCAAATTATTTCAAACTTCAGTCCAATACACATAGTATGATAGCCTTTAACGATTAGATAAAAAAATATTTCTTGCATATGCAAAAAAAAAATCTATCCACTTTTACTCATGCAACTACTTCTTTTCGTTCCTACTACCACAGCTACTCGCTCCTATTACTACTACTGCTACTACTATTACTAATACTACTAATATTACTACCACTACCACCCCCTTCCGCTATTACTGATCGTCCTACTTCCGTTACTACTTTATTACTCTCCAACTACTACTACTACTACTACTACTTTCTCTACCACTACTACTACTAACACTACTACGTCCTATTACTACTACTACTACTACTACTACTACTACTACTACTACCACCCTATCCTACTACTACTTCCATTACTACTACTACTGCTTCAACTAACTACTCTTACTATTACTTCCACTAATACTTCCATTACTGTGACATAATTTGTTCATATTGTATAAATTGTAAATATTATTGCCAAATATATATTTTTGTGTGTGTTGTCTGTGCTGAGTTAATCAGCCGTGTGAATGTACTACTTTTGCTATGGAGCCTCGGCTCGGCAGATCGTGCCACGCTGAACCTATGTATGTTAGATTACTGTTAATATATACAATATGTGACAATAAACTCAATAAATTCAATAAACTCAAAACGTGACAGTCACGCAGCGACGGCGTGTTGGGTGAAAAACACCCAGGGATAGGGCTTCCGGGTTAAGGGCTTCGCTATTTTTTTGTGGATCAATGGTGAAATATCCATTGTACTTGAATGGTCCTATGGTTGCACGCATGCATGCTTTTTTCTTGGCATACTTAAAAAAAGTATTTTGAGTTCTTGTCAATGGTGCTCACATCTCTCCGTTCTTCTGATTTTGCTTCTTCGTCGTACGACTGTGCGAGGTCACTTTCGATACGGGCACATTTTTGCTTTATCGTATTTTTTTCGCCTCCACTAATCGTTTATATAATTTTCTCCTCTTCCTTATGAGTATTTTCCTCTCTCTTGGGATTGTCTAGCTTCGTGGAAGCTACTCTTACTCGTCTCTTACTTAGAATATTCGCTATATATATATATGTTCAGGAGCTTGGCACAAAAAAGTTGGTACATCTCGGTGCTTGTCCGTCCTTCCATCTCTTAATGCCAATCCGTATCAGATATTTCGTTGTTGATGATTTTCCAATCTGTCGTCATGGAAAAAAATTAAGTCTTTTGTGTTCGCCGTGGATTTTTGTGGTTCTCGACTGAAAATCGACTGGCAATGTTCCTTCAATCAACATAAGTCGGTGGTCTGAGATATCTGTCTCTTCGAGCCTTATGTCGTTTATAATTTCTTCATCGTTGGTGAGGAATATGTCAAAATAGTGTTTCTTCTTGTTCCTAATTGTACTGTCTGTTTCAGCATTAAGTCTTACATTATTTTGAATAACATATTAGCTTGTGATCGGTCTTCTGATGTTCCCCCACATATCGTTTGCTCATTTCACTGTAGATTTCATAAATTAAAGCTCCCATTAGCCACTATCGTAGGCTTGGGATTTCCCAGATTTTCTACTGTTACTCTTTTTAGTAAGGTTATTTTACAGGTAACAGGGGTCAAACCAAGTAAGAATACTTACAAGTGTCAGTGACACTGTAGGGGTTGATTGCCTCTGAAGTGTATCTTTAAGGGTAGGAGTATCTTTCCTTTCCTAGCCAGACACTTCCACTGGTAGTTAAATAAAAGTGGTCGAGCGGGTTTTAAGGCTTATTAATATTTAAGTACCAAGAACAATAATTACAATATATATATATATATATATATATATATATATATTATATATATATATATATATATATATATATATATATATATATATATATATATATATATATATATATATATATATATATATATATATATATATATATATATATATAATATATATATATATGTACACTGTGAAGTTTTTACAATACTAATGTCACAGGGTTCCTTACTAATGGCCATTGAAACTAATGTATAATAGACAGGGCCAGAACAATTAATATCGTGACAAGTACTCACACACTCAGATGTGTGAGTAACCACACTGACTCACATGGAGTCCTTCTAGAAGCGCTTGTGTCGCGTCTCCGGTGGCTTCTGCCGTTCACCGCTCCGTTGGCAGCATATAAGGAGTTTGACCGGAACTTCCAAGGTTCCGGTTTCCCATGGCCTGTGGCGCGTGGACAGGCTCGCGCGGTGCAGTCAGCATCAGCATCCTTGCTCAACACGCTGACACAACTCACACCATGCTGGTTTGTGCATTTCATCAAAAGGTGTTGCTGATACAGGCAGACACACACATCCTGCTGTTGGGATATACTAAGATTTTACACATACATATAATATCTAACCAGTGCCGTAATATCGCTCGGTCAACTACCCGTATCGCGTCCCCGCGATAGTATAGAGAAATGTATACCTAACCATTTTACATCATTGTGTACTAAAGATTATCGGCGTTGCCAACGCTCCTTAAAAATACCTATACAAGGTGAGGGCTTTCATGACAACATAGCAAAGAGGAATCCCACTAAATGTTTGGTAGAACAGGAGTAATTATATAAGGTTAATGCACTTAAGGTCATCAATAAAACTGGTAGAGTACTTTACAACATAATCTAAACATGAGTTATTAGAATAAAAATAACTCAAAGTCTGTTAGTACTGTGTTAAAATCCCTGCATATTCATTAAGAAGTGCGTTGCCAAAACTCTACCACGTAGTCACTTAATTACACTTGAAGTGTGGAGTGAAGATAAAATACAGTAGGACCTTGAGGACGTGAGTACACACACTGGCAGTTTTATTTATTTCATTTATTTATTATTTATATTTTAAGACCTGCTTCTTTAATCTTGAGGAGTAGGTACGGCTTGTAAGCTAATAAAAGCTGACTCCGGGTCTTTACTACAAATTATCACAGAATTAAGATATGCATAGACATTCTTTGCATATCAGAGAGTAACTAATCCTCTGAGAAGTGATAGGAGCTGATTTCAGCTTAAATAGTATTATATTATTTTGTTTTATGTTTTGTTATTTTAAGACCTACTTTTTTTAAACTTGAGGAGTATGGCTGTAAAGCTAATAAAATTGAGACTCCAGGTCTTTAATATAAATTATCACGTCAAGATATGCATTTACTGTTTTTGTTGTTGTAGCATATCAGAGAGTAATGAGCTTATCTATCGTTCTCTGAAAAGTGATAAGTGCTGTATTTTGTTACCTTAAGACGTACTTATGTAAACTTGAAGAGTACGGCTGTTAAGCTAATACAAATTGAGACTCCATGTCTTTAACATAAACTATCACGTTAAGATATGCATTTACCTTTTTTGTGCATATCAGAGAGTAATGTATTTATTAATCATCCTCTGAAAAGTGATATGAGCTGCCTTCAGCTAGAATAGTATTCTAAGCACTAAAAATGTGCATAAGGAATGCTAATGGCATTAATCTCCTTTGACAAGGGCGCCTGTGGCACCTGGCTGCTAAATTATTAATACTTTTTTTGTGTTATTATATCCTCACATAGACAAAAGTATTCCATGGCAGAGTAACTTGGGCTTAATAGCACCAGTGGCCTGAGAGAGAGTCTTCGGCAGGACAAAAGAAAAACTACCTGCAACGGATGTGTTAGAATTAGACATCTAGTTAGTAGAGGAGATAAATTGAGTTACAGTAGGGTTATTATAAATGTTACCACCGGAGGTACTCGGAGGTGTCTACTTTCATCCCTCAAATTTTGAGTTAACTCCTCACACAAAGGTTAACTTCCCTTGTACTGTCACTATATAATTCCTCAGAGGCTAGGAGTTCATGTGTTATACCATCCTATAGCAACATTTCCTCGGTGAATAATTTACTCACTTTCTAACGTTGTTTAAGAGTCTATAAATTCATAAGTAAAACTTTAATTAAGTTAACTATTATCTCCCGTCTTCTGGCTTTTAAGGCAATTCAAGAAGGTGAATTGAATGTATATTAGACATAGGGATGATATGAGAAGCTAACAAATTATCTAGAATTACAAGAAATTATGAAATATTAGCGGTAAGCAAATGTAAAACATCTATAAAAAAAAAAGCTGACAAATTAATTACTTGAAATTCCTTCACATGGCTATTTAAACAAAAACAAATGTGAAATATTTATCTTACCACTAAGTGTTATTTATGTAAACAAGTGGCGTAATTAAAATACGTATCATGTAGTGTCAGCTACGATGTTGTACTCACTTATATAGTGTAGAGTCAGCTTGGCAAGTCCATCCGTACAGCTGAATCAGAGGTGTTTCCTCCAAGGGCACTGTCACAGCGGAGAGGCGTGTTGAGTAGATTGTTGGCTGGCAGGGGCGTTGACTGGCAGGGGTTTGAGTGTGGAAGTATAGGCGATGTAACTCGCGTCCTGTCTTCATTATAACAAAGTTACAAGTGTTGTCCTTTCATCCGTGCCACGATAAAAAGTCTTGTTACGTCTTTGTCCTCGTCCTCTTGATAACAGCTGAGTCCCAGAGCAATTAGTGCAGGAAGATCTTGTCCTTATGTTTCTATATACAGAGCAGTTATTATTTGTTGTGGATGGAGCAGTGATTGATAGAGGGGCAAGAGGAAGTGCTGACTCACTCACGACCGCGAGGTCAGGCTTGTTTGACACAGCATTGAGCAATCTACTCACTCTCTTATCCTCTCGCTTGTCTCTCAAGCTTCCTTTGTTTACTTGTTCACTTGCTCATGGTATATTTCACAATCTTCACGTGTATTAATTGTTCATTATTTTAAGGTACTGTAATACTTATGGTTGTTTCGTATCCCTAGCTGTCATCATTTATATTACCCTTTTCTGTGTTATTATTACAGGAACAACATTTGGACAGGCTCGCGCGTAGCAGTCAGCATCAGCATCCTTGCTCAACACGCTGACACAACTCACACCATGCTGGTTTGTGCATTTCATCAAAAGGTGTTGCTGATACAGGCAGACACACAGACACACACATCCTGCTGTTGGGATATACTAAGATTTTACACATACATATAATATCTAACCAGTGCCGTAATATCGCTCGGTCAACTACCCATATCGCGTCCCCGCGATAGTATAGAGCAGTGGTTCTTAACCTTTTCAGAGGCGCCGAACCCTAACGAAAACTTCCGCACACTAGCCGAACCCCTCAAATCTGGGACGGAAAAAGATAAGATAAGATTTTCATCCTATCTAGACACTTTGCAAGTACCAACTACAAGGTTATTGACTATACAAAGCGCCGCCACGTCAGCACGAACTAGGCGGACTCGAACCGCTGACCGAATGCACAGGGACGCTGCACATTGCGAACTCACGTCTCTACCAACCTAGCCACCCTGACGGGCGACGGAAAAAAAAGATTAATACAAAAATTTAATATAAATTGACTCAAAGTTCATGAGTACGTATATTTATATTATAAGAATGAAGGAAGGACTCGGCAGCAATGACGTATATAAGTCCTTCGAAAGAGGAGGGGGGCACCGGGGTGAATCCAGGATTATTTTAAGGGAGGGAGATGGAGCGGAGCGAACCTCTACAGCTGTGCGGTCTGAGGAGGGAGTTAGGATTTTTTTTGAAAATCAAGCATTTTCAGAGGCATTGTAAGAACTCAGAAGGGATATATTGCACTAATCTGATAATCAAAGGCGAACATTTTTTTGTCCCTTTGGGACCAAAGGAGGGGCCATGGCCGAGTTCCCCCCATATCCTCCTATATACGACTCTGCTCGGAAGGAATAGAGGCGTACGAACACACACACACACATACCAGAGGCGGGCACTTCAGCAAAAATTCCGCAAACCGCAACGTCCGCAAATTGCGGAAGTCCGAATTCGTTTGCGGATTTTCGGAAGGGTAAAAAGATGCGAATTTGCGTTTGCGGAAATACTTCCGCAAACGCAAATCTGTTCGCAAATTCCCAAATGACCGTGGTGAGTTTGAACACGATTCCTGCGCGGCTACGCGTACCGTCCAGGGTGATCAGATACGATAAGGGGGCTTTTTCCCCCCAGTCAACCTCCCCGCAGTTATCAGTGAGCATTCATAGACAAAGTACGTACATGTATCCCCAAACATTTTTCCCTCCCTCGCTTGTAGGATGAGGGTTTTTTTTTTTCCCATATTTTTTGGGAAATCATATCAAAATTTCTGGTGATTTATAATAATTGAAATATTTAGATATTACTGTAAACTTTGTAGGTAGATCCAAGGTCAGAAAATTAAACATAATTTTTTGGGGTTTTGGCGTGCCGGTTTGCCTCAACGTCCCTCCTGACTCAGTCAGTCTTCATTATCGTTGGTCTCCCCCAATTTATAAAAAAAAAGCAAGATTTTAGAAAAACTGCCCAAAAACTTCTTTTACTGAACATTTTCGTTAAAATATGCGCATTTTTTTGAGCAAGGAGAGGGAGGTCAGAGGGTCATAAACCAGGATATGGACACGGCGAGCATACAAAGGGGTGTGTAATTATAGTGTGTGGTGACGTGTTATTTGCTTGCATGCCCATGGCTTGCTAAGAGCTAAATTTTATTGCAAGGATTGTGTTGTGAGTGAATTATGCCTTGCGGTGGTGAGGCGACAGTTTTTAACCCTGCGTTATGTAGGCCGAGGTGGAGTTAACCGTCACCCCATGCCGTGCAAAAAATTTTTGTGCCGTCTGATTCGCCGCATTTGATTACTATGGCCCCCACTACGCCTTCCATCAAAAAGGGCCCAGCTTGTTCTTTGTGCGATTTTCTGGTTTTCCCTTTCAGTATGAGGAGGAAGACACGGGGGGGTGATGAGTGCCAAAAACTGTTTAGACGTCGGAGGGCGGGGAAAACCTGGATGAGTGTTTTTTTAAGTACCCCGGGCCTCCCCAGTCTGCATCCGTGGATAAACTGTTCTCCAAAATTGGATGTCAAAAAGGCCCAAAAGATAGAGTCTTCCTCTGATGATTTTGATTTTGGTCTTCATGTAGGGAAACATGACCGCTAAAGATGGAATTGCACCAGGGGAAAGTCTGAGGTTAAGGGTCTGATATCTACAATGAAACATAATTTTGGGGTGAATGTACCCTATACTAATTATTACCCTTAGTTTTGATCATTGAGTCACAAAGAGGGGGAGGTGAAAGGAATTTTTGGCTTTATCATATTGGGGCTGGGGGTAAGTATAAAAAAATACTAATATATATCAATTTACAAAAATATTTAGTAAAACATTTATTTTCAACTACAAAAAAGCTTTACTTTTTTTTTGCCTTTTTTGCAGGGAAAATATCACGTAAATTTGGGTTTCGGGTGTGGGGACTTTGGGGGCCACAAATGCAAAAATTTCAAAAATTTTTGGGCTTGCGGTTTCGGAAAGTTTAAAGGGTTAGGGTTTGCGGGCTTTTATTTGCGGAAGTGGAAATTTTCGTTTGCGGTGCCCACCGTGCACATACCAGCACACACAACTCTTCCTTCACCACACTGTTGATTTTATGTAACTTGCGTAATTTTCTCTGATGAAAATCCGGCTTACAAAATAGAAAATTGCAATGTGTTTCGGAGGGCCTCCGCCCAACCCCCAGACTAGCTCACCGAAACCTGGGGGTTCGGTCGGCCCAGGTTAAGAACCATGGGATAGAGACATGTATCCTAACCGTTACATCATTGTTTACTAAAGATTCTCAGTGTTGCCAACGTCCCTTTAAAAAAACCTATACAAGGGGGCTTTCAGAAACATAGCAAAGAGGAAACCACAAATGTTTGGTATAAAGGAGAATGATATAAGGATAAAGCTAACTTAGGATAACTTGGACATTTTTATTTGGATCTTGATGGTCGTAACGGAGCTGCATCCTTTTCCACTTTTTGTATAACAATAGCGATTCTTGCTACGTTAAGCCTGAGCTACATTTTTTTTCTTTTGCTATGTCTTGGCGTATGTAAAACAGTACCCCCTCCGGTTTTCTGTCGTTAAATCTACAGTCGATAAATTTCATAGCCCCGATTTTTACTTTTCAATCAATCTTTTGGGGGATACGCCGGGGGGCGTCGCCTCGCCACCCTCGATGCCACTCCCCAGGGGCACCACGCGCGAGTTCCCATGCAGGCTCCCTTTTTCCAACCAAGCAGCTCTCGACAAGAAAAAATCAACTTCCCCAACCACGAGCCTTGTGGGCGCCCCTTGGCCCTCCACGCCGGGATTGTCTTTACAGATAAACCCATGGGAAAGGGTCGGTTTCGGGTTTTGCTGCCAATGCACATAAGCCGATGTTGGCGGGGAAGACTATGCAGGTAATGGCCCCCCTTCAGTTCCGGTGCAATCGTATTGACACGTAATCATCACAGCGATACCCCCTGATTTGCGAAGACACTTATTCCCCAAAGGCATTGATTGTCCTTCAAGTCACTATTTAGTGTCCTGTCTACAACCTAGGTAAGACAGGGATCACAAACGATTTGATGATCCGGATTTTTGTCCTCCTGCACAGGTACCGACAACGCCAAATACTCCCGCTGAGCGAGTCCATAACACCGTGGGCTATGCCAATCCGCCGTAAGACTTATTGACGTGACCCGCCGTCATTATGGACTGCGCTACCAAGGTATGTAAAACTTTCCAAGATCTCAATGTCCTCGCCACACGCATGAACAGACTGTACTGCTTCATCTAGTAAGTCTCCAAACACCTGGACCTTGGTCTTGAACCAGGAGACCTCAAGTCCCAAAGGCTTTGCCTCCTCGTGCAGCGCCTCGAGAGCCATCACCAGGACCTCCAGCGACTCAGCAAAGGTTACTGCATCATCGGCATAAACAAGATCAGTGATCTTGGTGTTGCCAACGGATGCTCCACAATCACTTTGATCTACAACCCTGTCCAATACCCAGTCCATACAAGCGTTGAAAAGTGATGGGGCAAGGACGCACCCTTGCCTCACTCCTGTATTCACAGGAAAGAAGCCGGATACACCTGCCCCACACTTCACAGCACTCTCAGTCCCAGAATACAGACCAGTTATCAAACCAATAGTCCTTGCAGGAATCCCTCGAAGTCGCAGAAGATCCCAGAGTGACTCACGATGCACTGAGTCAAACGCCTTCTTGAAATCAACATAGGCTGCAAGCATCCCCTGTCGAAACTCACGTCGGCGCTCCACCAGGACACGAAGCGCTAGGATACGTGTGTGTGTGTGTGTGTGTGTAAAACAAAATCAAAAAAACATCCTACAAAAGTCTAGGTCTAACTCTTAGCACCGATGAAACACATGCTAAACATTTGAGAAATACACACAGTGTTACAAATGCACAAGAACAGAAAAACACAACAGAGAAAAACACGGAGGCAATAATGCAAACACGAATATGCTGCAATATTGAGTGAGGGCCTGATGCCTTACTTAGGCATCATTTTTACTTAGGCATCTCTTATTTCACTTCGAAGATGGGATTATGTGATACAAATTAGAGCACTGTTATAATCAAAACCTAGTTCTTCTAACATTTTGTCTTGGGTGGTTTTTTTCTCGGCATCAGGCCCTCACTCAATATTGCAGCATATTCGTGTTTGCATTATTGCCTCCGTGTTTTTCTCTGTTGTGTTTTTCTGTTCTTGTGCATTTGTAACACTGTGTGTATTTCTCAAATGTTTAGCATGTGTTTCATCGGTGCTAAGAGTTAGACACTAGACTTTTGTAGGATGTTTTTTATTTTGTTTTACACAACACCACACACACACACACACACACAGGACACAGACACACACCCCAAACACACCACACACACACACACACACACACACACCACACAACACACACACACCACACACACACACACACCACCACACACACACACAACACACACACACACACACACACACACACACACACATATTAGCGTACTGGTTATATATTTATGTGTTAATCTATACTAAGACAGGATGTCCGAGTGTCTGAGTGTCGCCTAGTGGATGCTGAATGCTGACACCTTTTGATGAGGTTATGTTGACGAAGTATCACCCCATGGCCCATAAGAATGACGTGGACAGTCAACCCGGTGTCTTGATGCAACACGTAGACACACCTCGCCCCTGGTTCCATACTGCACGCACAAGTTGTGTGTGTGTGTCATCTCAGCGCTCTGCCCAAGGATGATGACGCTTACGAGAGTGCAACAGGCCTGAGAGACATGTCCACCGGAACCTGCCACTTCCGTCCTCCCTTCCTTATATGCTGCAACTGGCTGGAGGAGGGAGACAGAACACAGAGAACGAGAGGAGACGCGTTAGCCTTGCGCTCCAACTCACTCACACTTTCCTGGGTGTCTGTGTGTACCCCACACCTGGGGGTGTGGAGTACCTTGTCACGTCATTAACTGTTCCCGGCTCTGTCTATTAGACACTAGTTTCATTTGCCGTTACTTAACGAACAGCGTGACATTATTAATGTATAAACCTTCACAAGTGTACATATATATACAATATATATATTTTGTAGTATATTGTCTTACTCTAATCCTTTGGCACTAAGAATACTTATAAACTACGTAAGAACCGCTCGACCACGTTAAGCCCATACATACCACTTTATTTGACGTTTACCTCTGGGCAACGAAGCAAGTTACCAGCCCGTCAAGAGGGCGTCATCCGGCAATCACCCCTTTACAGGTTAGTCAACCCGTATCAACATGGAGTGAACCCGTTATCCGTAATATAACCATACTAAGAAGGGTAACATAATTGCTGGCAAGCTTTTGGATCTCTAAATAGCTGTGACACCCGTTACCCGTAACATAAAGGTTATTTAAAGGCTAACATAATTGGTGAAATAGCAGTGGAATGAGATAACATTACATCACGCAGAGGGTTGCGTTACAAGACATAATGGTAATGTCGTAACATAAAAAGACAACAGTGGTATGTGGCAAAATAAAATTGTAATATAAGTTACGTGCCTTATGTGAATAACTGGACGAGTACATACTAATTAATACACGTGAGGTGAGCGATAGATTGTGGAACAACATGGAGTCTGAACGTAGACAGAGCGACAGAGAGAGACAATTTTTTTTAAAGCTGTGTCAGACAAGCCTGGCCTTTGTGATTTTTCCACGATTCAGCATCTCCTCTTAAAGATCTAGTTCATATCATTACTCAAACCACAACAACCAGAGTTATCAATTAATAACTCCCCAGTATAGAGAATCCAGCCTACATTGCCTCAGAGATTCAGCGACGAGAACACCGCGAGGACAAGGACGCGTATCTTCGCGAGGACAAGGACGAGGACGCGTGGAAGAACGCAGACGAGGACGCTGTTATCGTGTGTACGGAAGAGGCCCCGACTTCTTACGAGGTCATCACAACGCCCCAACCGACACCTGCTTCCCCCACTCTTGCTGATCTGGCTTCTGCATTGGCATCTCTTGGAGGAAGCCCTTCTGATTCAGCAGTACGGAAGGACTTGCCTGTGCTGACTCTAACACAATGTTAGTGAGTATACAACATCTAGCTGACCTTACAAGAGACATACTTTAAAAACGCCACTCGTTTACATAAATAACACTTAGTGGTGAGATATGTATTTACACATTTGCTTTTGTTTAAATAGCCATGTGAAAGAATTTCAAGTAATTAATTTGTCAGTTATTTTTCTATAGATGTTTTAAATATGCTTACCGCTAATATCTAATAATTTTTGTAATTCTTAATAATTTGTTAGCTTCCCTTTTACGTAATATATATATTCAATTCTCCTTCTTGAATTGCCTTAAAAGCCAGGAGATGGGAAATAATAGTTAACTTAATTAAAGTTTTACTTATGAATTTATTGACTCTTAAACAAAAGTTAGAATGCGAGTGAATTATTTGCTAGTATATATAGTATAGCAAATGTACTCCTAGTCTCTGAGGAAGCAGGAAATGACAGTACAGGGAAGTTAACCTTTTGTTTGAGGAATTAACTCTTGAATTGAGGGATAACTGTAATCACCTCCGAATACCTCCGTTTGTAACATAAAATAACCATACTGCACCTCAGATAATCTCCTCTACTAACTCGAAGTCTAATTCTAACACATCCGTTGCAGGTAGTATTTTTTGACCCCTGCCGAAGACTCTTCCTCAGGCCACTTGTGCTATTTCGCCAAGTTTATCTGCCAGGAAATATTTTTGTCTATGTAAGGATATTATAACACAAAAACTATTAATTTAGCAGCCAAGTGCTACAGGCACTCGTGTCAAAAGAGATTAATTACTGCCATTGGCACTCTTTATGCACATTTTATTGTTTATAATACTATTCTAGCTGAAGGCAGCTCTTATCACTTCTTAGAGAATGATTAAATATATACATTACTCTCTGATATGCAATGAAATAACATACATGCATATCTTAACGTGAAAATTTATATTACAGACCCGGAGTCTATATTTTTATTAACTGAGAAGCTGTACTCCGTAAATAATAGGTTCATAAATAACGAAATAATATAAATAAATAAAAGTCATAAACTCTTAAAAGCAGCAAATGTCAATGTCAAGGGAAGTTACTGCCATTTTTTTTTTTTGCACTCCCAGCACAACACTTTTGTTATAATACTAGTTATAATACTATTTGAGCTGAAATCAGTTCCTATCACTTTTATTTGGTATGCAAATAATACATATGCATATCTTAATGTTGTGATAATTTTTAGTACCGACCCGGAGTCAGATTTTATTGGCATTACAAGCCGCATCTACTCCTTAAGTTTAAAGAAGCAGGTCTTAAAATATAAATAATAATTAAATACTGCCAGTGCTATTACTCACGTTTTCAAGGCACTGCTGTGTTTTATCTTCACTCCACACTTCTAGTGTTATTAAGT
Organism: Chionoecetes opilio; assembly: GCA_016584305.1. Lineage (NCBI taxonomy): Eukaryota > Metazoa > Arthropoda > Malacostraca > Decapoda > Majidae > Chionoecetes > Chionoecetes opilio. The sequence goes on from JACEEZ010011295.1 coordinate 212,357, forward strand.
GACTACGCGGTAGAGTTTTGGCAAACGCATTTCTTAATATTTGCAGGGATATTAACACATTACTAACAGACTTTGAGTTCAGTTTTATTCAAATAACTCATGTTTAGATTCTGTTGTAAAGTATTTTACCAGTTTATTGATGACCTTAAGGGCACTGTCCTTATATCATTACTCCTGTTATACCAAACATTCCTCTTTGCTATGTTGTCATGTAAACCCTCACCTTGTATAGGCACTTGTAAGGATTGGCAACACTGAGAATCGGTATAGATACACAACGATGTAACACCAGTTAGGTATACATGTCTTTATACAATGCGAGGACGCATTGTTATAAGAAGAGAGCATTAGCGTACTGGTTATATATTTATGTGTTAATCTATACTAAGACAGGATGTCCGAGTGTCTGAGTGTCGCCTAGCGGATGCTGAGTGCTGACACCTTTTGATGAGGTTACGTTGACGAAGTATCACGCCATGGCCCATAAGAATGACGTGGACAGTCAACCCGGTGTCTTGATGCAACACGTAGACACACCTCGCCCCTGGTTCCGGACTGCACGCACAAGTTGTGTGTGTGTCATCTCAGTGCTCTGCCCAAGGATGATGACGTTTACGAGGGTGCAACAGGCCTGAGAGACATGTTCACCGGAACCTGCCACTTCCGTCCTCCCTTCCTTATATGCTGCAACTGGCCGGAGGAGGGAGACAGAACACATAGAACGAGAGGAGACGCGTTAGCCATGCGCTCCTACTCACTCACACCTTCCTGGGTGTCTGTGTGTACCCCACACCTGGGGGTGTGGAGTACCTTGTCACGTCATTAACTGTTCCCGGCTCTGTCTATTAGACACTAGTTTCATTGGCCGTTACTTAACGAACAGCGTGACATTATTAATGTATAAACCTTCACAAGTGTACATATATATACAATATATATATTTTGTAGTATATTGTCTTACTCTAATCCTTTGGCACTAAGAATACTTATAAACTACGTAAGAACCGCTCGACCACGTTAAGCCCATACATACCACTTTATTTGACGTGTACCTCTGCGCAACGAAGCAAGTTACCAGCCCGTCAAGAGGGCGTCATCCGGCAATCACCCCTTTACAGGTTAGTCAACCAGTATCAACATGGAGTGAACCCGTTATCCGTAAAATAACCATACTAAGAAGGGTAACACACACACACACACACACACACACACACACACACACACACACACACACACACACACACACACACACACACACACACACACACACACACACATACACACAACGGGTACTCTATCGTGTAGTGGTAGCACGCTCAGTTCAGAACCGAGAAGTCCTGGGTTCAATCCACGGGTGGAGCGAAGAGAGTGAGCGAATGGGCGAGAGAGAGAGAATGGACGGCTTGTGACCCACCTCCCAGGGTGATAGTTGCGGCCAACACTAAGTAGCCTACTAAGGATTAATGATAAAATGTAGATATGGAGACGGGGTCATAAGAGTGTAGCTCAGGCCATGTAAAATACCACTAGATGAATACAACTAGATGAATCCAAACACAGACACATTCACACAATATTATCGTGCATATAAAAGTCTCACATTAATATTGTTTCTGTATTCGTTTCATTTCCTCATCCCAGGACACCATGAAATGCAATTTATTATTACATTCGTATGCAACACATTTATTCTCTATTTTTATTATTCACCATCACCACTATTACCAATACACAACAACAACAACCGCAACAACAACGCATCCTCCTCTGTAAATTTTTTAGCACTTTCTTTAAACATTTTAGAATACCTCCTAACCCCATCCTATCATCCCTGGTCACCCTCTCCCACCACTCTCTCATTCACTCCATCCCACACCTAACACCTCGCAGATCCCCTTATCCTCCCTCACCTCCACTTCACATATAATTGTTCATGCCTGTGTCCCGGGTGAGGGGGAGGGGATGTGGGTTGAAGCTTTGATCCAGGTGTCCCTCCTCCTATTTATCTCCTTCGTCTTCCATATGCAGTACATATGACTCGCCGTCATATGTACAACAATATTCGGCAAGTTCTTCTGGGCAAAATAGTGGAGTCAGTCAGCAGTGATGAAGGGTGGGACTTAAATGTGAATATATAGGTGGTGCGTCGGGAGGTGTGGGCGGTGAAGAGGAAGAGACATGAGAGGCAGCGAAAGGTGTGTAGAACGGAGGGGTGGAGGGTACAGCCACGAGTCAGCGGAAAGAACATACCATCACCGATTTAGATGCGTCCCCGAGATCTCTCACTTCGTCAATTTTTTCATTTTCAATTTTCCTTTGTACAATTTATCACTGTGAAGGTGTTTTCTCAGCGTTATTCAGTCGAGGGTTTTCTACAGTAGTGTGTAAATCATAGTTTCGAGGACGTGTTGGAGGTATAGATTAAGTAAATGCAGATGAAGACGCTTTACTTACTTGTCTAATAATACACATGTCAACTTTTTGTTCTTTTTCCTATTTTATTACACCTGACAAAAAAAAAAGGCCAATCTAAATTTTGATAATGAAAACTATCTTAATCGGCCAATAATGTCACATGTTTAGGAATTTGGTACAGCATTGGTGTTTTTTTTTAAACTGCCCATCACGGCCCTTCACATGCGTTGACAAGCAAGATATAATGAAGCAAGATCTCGAAGGAAAATTGTTGCTCCAGAAATCGCTCCGAGGCACCACAGTATGAAAAATACGACCGGAATTTGACGACGAAACACCGGAAAGGCGGTAAGAGGAGTCCATTGTTGAGCCGCGGGGGAGGGCATCCCGGTTTTTGTGCTGCTGAGGCAGCGATCTCTTAATTTGTCTTTATCACTTTTCTTTTGTATTCCCATCATCAATGCAGGAACCGAAGATGACAATCCTTCACTCCTGTAAAAATGGATATGGTGTTTGTGTGTTTGTGTGCGTGTGTGTGTGTGGTGTGTGTGTGTATGTGTGTGTGTGTGTGTGTGTGTGTGTATGTGTGTGTGTGTGTGTGTGTGTGTGTGTGTGTGTGTGTGTGTGTGTGTGTGTGTGTGTATGTGTGTGTATGTGTGTGTGTGTGTGTGTGTGTGTGTGTGTGTGTGTGTGCGCGTGTGTGTGTGTGTGTGTGTGTGTGTGTTTATGTATGTGTGTGTGTGTGTGTGGTGTGTGTGTGTGTGTGTGTGTGTGTGTGTGTGTGTGTGTGTGGTGTGTGTGTGTGTGTGTGTGTTGTGTGTGTGTTTGTGTGTATGTGTATGTGTGTGCGTGTGTGTACGTATGGGCTTTGTATGTGTGTATGTGCGGACCTTCCTCATGAAATACGAGAAATGGTCTACGCCACACCACAAAAGGTAGTAAACAGGCATAATGTATAAAATAATAGTAGTATTTAGAATATTGATGTTTCCACAGACTTATGGAACATTATTTATGCTTGCTTCTGGACGATAGCATCTCTTTCCACTCACATTTGTCAGACATTGAATTTAATCATGCTGTCTCGATAAATTTCTTTCAAAACTCCCCGCAGTTGAGAACAAATGATTTTCTCGATATTTTAGTACCTACGTCATCTTCTTCTTACCTTTCATCCTAATACTTCCATTTTTCACCTTCCCTTTTCGTCTTTGCTCGATTCCTTCCTCCCTTTCCTTCTTAACTTGATACCTCCGTCTTCTATTCTAAGACCAGTCTCTCCTCTCCTTTTTTTGTGTTCGACCCCTCCTTGCTCATCCCCATCGTGGTTTGACCCCTCCGTCATTCAACCAATTTCCACTATTAATAACTCCAGAAAAGTCCTGCCTGGTTGATGTCGGCACAAGCGGTAACATCTTAATTTATCTTCACTTCTCCCCGGCTTCAAGTCACCCCAGCCTCGCCACAACCTTAGTGATGCATCGTTGCTGCTCCACAATTACTCCTTCCCTGTTCTTACCCATCTCTCTCCTCTCTCCCATCTTTTTGCTTTCAATCCTCTTTATACCCGTGTTGAGGGTGGGAGGTTATAGTGTGAGTTATCAGTGTTTTCTTTGTTTTGTCTTTTTAAAGTGGCTGGTTTGGAAAGGGGTGTTCGTAAGTGCAGGGGTGTTTTGCGGGGTTATTGTTGCTACCGTCTGTACACCTGTGGGGTGGGAAATGTGATGGAGTGAGGTATGGGTCATGTTGCCAAAGATGTGTAGTAGTATACGATGAAGAGGATCTGGTGCATTATTCACTAATTTCAACAGATTTGACTTATGGTCCAGCTATGCTGAGTTTGCTCGCCTCCATAACGACATAGCTATGTTCACCATTGTTAGGGATAAAAAGTAAACTATTTAATTCCCTAACCATATTGACGCATCAGTCTTCACAACAGATACCATTGATAACTTTGATCATGATGAAGCAACTCTGCCAGGGATAGGAGGGACCCACGACACAGTCACTGTAGTGTTTCAGGATGACAGCAAGTCTCATCAAAAGAAACCCAAGGTATCTGAAGCTGGGGATAATCATGGTCCGAAGTCGTGTAATGCAGTTGAAGTGCCAACAGTTGCAGGAGTTATAATAATATAAACCTGCCAAAAAGAGCTCCGAGAGCAGCACAGTTCTGCAGGATGTACGAACAATAGATACTGCCTAGTTGTTGGCTAGCTTGGATTTGGGGACTTTGACTTAAAGCATGTGTGTCCCAAACCCAAATGTCAGGAAATATCAACATGGAGTGCAACAAAATCATTGTTATCTATAGAAAATGTACAGTGTAAAGGGGTTGGCTTCCCCCCGTGTTACCCCATCCTGTCACAAGGTATGATGTTGTGTACACTGCAATGAAAAACCTTCAGTGATTCCTTGGGAACCTTAATCCATTTGGCATTGGCATTGCCAGTACCATTGGGCATTGCCAGTACCATTGGGCATTGCCAGTAACATATGATGAGGGTGTGTACCGCATTACCCGTGACATACAGCGTCTTCGTTCTTCGCCTCCTCTATCAAATAGGAGAGGCGGTAGCGGAGTGGTTAGCGTCTCCGACTGACATTCTCGTTGACCCGAGTTCGATCCCCGAAGAAAACCAAAACCTTTCTGCACCGTCGAGTGGCCTAAGAACACCCACATGCCCTGCCCATTAACTCTACCTTCGATTGCGAGTGCATCGGAGGACACAGGGGGGCGGCATGAGCCTCTAATCACAGGCGTCACTATAAGAATCCTGCCTGCGCCACCACGGGCGAGGACCAACCATCAGAGTCCTCAAGGGAGCCTCCAGAGTCTACCATCCGAGCCCTGGGTCACCACTGCCTACAGGCGCTATAGGCACAAATGTAAAAAAAAAAAGAAGAAAAAAGTGAGTTCAAGAACATTGTACTTTGCTTAGGCTCATTTTATAGGACAAAATTGGCTCTGGGATGCATTGCAAAATACTTGAAAGGAAGTGGTGCAGAGAGCATTCTCACAGAAAGTAGTGTATTTGGCTCAAATGTTATCGATTCTGTAATGAATACAAAGCATTATATAGTAGATCAGCGAAGTGTATGCAATTGCTGAAAGAAGCTATGAGTCGGTTACGGTGGGCTGAGTTATTGAAGGAGGAAGACAACTTGGACAAGAATAAATAAGAACTAAAAATAGTTCAGAACATGAACAATTAAGTAAGGCAAAAATCAAGCCTCTTGACTGTGAATGCCTTGCAGCAATTCCAGTGAACTTGTGTAAACCTTCTATGTGCCTTTGATAAATTCATCCAAATCCGCAAGGCACATAGTGAAACCTTCCAATACTGGGATACATTCATATCTCTGATGTCCAATGTTGAACATCTCTTACAAAGTAACCGTGAGGGTAACTGGATTCTTCAACTAGAGGCAATACAATATTTTCTCCCACTATTCGATGCTTTTGGCTCTACGAATTATCCACGATGGTGTTCACTGTATTTGGAGGATATGCACCAGCTACCAGAGACCAACCCTGAAGTATATACAGCATTCAATGATGGCAAATTTGTGGTAAAACGGACCTTAGGGAGATTAAAGGCAGTTGGAACTGATATGGTACTGGAATCCAATCAACAAGTCTCAGAAGAGTGCAGCTGATATTATTAGTAGAACAAGACACAAGCAGTATGTGGCACGGAGGGAGCTGATTTACCATGAAATGCTGGCAATGATAAATTTGTAACGAGAACTGAGTGGAGCTAACATGGCATCATATCACCTAGACGTCAATAGGGCATTCAATACAGCTACGACCGAAAATGATGAAAGGGGCTCCCATTTTTCTAGGTAAGAATCAAATACTAAGTCAATTCTAGGAGCAAACTTCGCTGACATATCTGTGTGTTTAACCACAACATCCATAAAGTCACCAAAGTTTGAATGTAGTTTTACTCCAATTCTATGCACAGCTGCCATCACATTAAGTATGTATCCAGTCTGTGTTGATTCTGGAGATGGTGTTTATGAGTCCTCCTTGGTGAGGTTATATTCCAACTATAATACCATGGTGCTTTTTCTTGCCCGGGTCATCAGGCCATCTGCATCACGGAGAAAATGGTTGAGTATGACTTATCATCTACAACTCTACTCTTTGCCGATGCAGATGGCCTGATGACCCGAGCAAGAAAAAGCACCATGGTATTATCAAATTATGCATCATCAAAGAGTAGATAAGTAGATGATAAGTCATACTCAACAGTTTTTTTGATAACCCAGATGGTCTACTTCATGAATTAGAGGACAAGCTTAGGGTACAAAACATTTCTACGGGGACCCGCTCAGCCGAAGCATTAAGTGCTGGAAATATGCTAACTATGTGCAAAAAAATAACGACTAGCAACAGAGGCATTTACGTGTGCAGAAAATTAGCTACATGTGGTTTTTTTTTGTTTGTTTTTTAAGTTGGAGCCTATAGCGCCTGTAAACTTTTTTTTGTTTTAGGGCTTTTTTGGTTGGCCCTGCATATTATGGAGGAACGTGATGTCGGTCGCCCTCCCCCGTTGGTGGCGCAGGCTGGAGTTTTATAGTGACACCTGTGGTTCTAGGTGAAGATCCCGTTTTCTGTGATGTTCGGATCTTCAGTCAGGTTCATGCTGCCACCTGGTGTTTCCTCCGCCTCACTTGTAGTCGCAGTCGAAAGAGCAGGTATGCTGCATGCGGATTTCTCTGGCCACTCGACGATGGATTTGACAGTTGCTCCTTGGTGGGACTTTAACTCGGGACCTTCTGCTAACCTACCAGGCTCTTGTTGACCGCATTAAAGAAGGTCGAAAGAGTTGCCCCCGGCAGGATTCGAGCTCAAGACATCGAGCTCACTACTCCAAGATGTTAACCACTCGACCACCGCCTCCCCAAACAAACATGAGCAATAAAATCTCACCATGTGCAAACAGACTAACTACTAGCAACAGAGGCATTTACGTGTGCTGAAAATAAGCTACGTATGTGCATTAATGACAACTAACTTGTAGAACAGACCACAAAAAAATGTGCTGGGATAAGTATAACAGTAGTCCAGAGGCTAATCGCATGACAGAGATTAAAAACGCGGAATTTAATTAAAACATATTTACAAAACAGCTAGACCACAAAAGCGATAGACGCATGTGCTGAACAAGTACATGTTACAAAGAGATTACACGCGTGACAGAGGTGGACGATATGGAAACGATAGTTGATAGCGCTGTGGCTAACCGGACTCCAACGAACGATACGTAAACGCTACTGAACCATACAAAATATACCAAAAATAGCATCACATGATAACATACCATTTATGCAGCTGATGGGTGGCGGTAGCAGAGTGGTTAGCGTCTCTGAGTGGTAACCCGAGTTTGATCCTCGATGAGGGCAGAAAAATCCCCTTAAATTTTTTTTCTGCACCGTTGAGTGCTCTAAGAACACCAACATGCTGCCTATTAACTCTACCTTCGATTGCGAGTGCATCGAAGGACACAGGGGGGCGGCATAAGCCTCTAATCACAGGTGTCACTATAACAATCCTGCCTACGCTACCACGGGCGCGGGCCATCTCAGCCCTCAAGAGAACCTTCAGGGTCTACCATCCCAGCTCTGGAGGTCACTGCCTACAGGCACTATAGGCATAAATGTAAAAAAAAAAAATCCTACACAAAGCAGTCACAAATGCGGACATACCTACCACCTACAACACACTAAAACATTTATACACGGCGCATACAAAAAAACCGCAAACAAATGTGAGCGTGAGCGCCGCGGTACAGAAGGAGTAAATTTTTACTTTTTACTTTTTACCACCTCTAGTGAGTGAAGTGAAGGTAGGGTAAGGGAGGAGGGGCTGGGCGCGTGGGACTTGGGGCACGTGGGAGGAAACATGTTGCAGCAGCAAAAGGGGGGAGGAGGGAGGATGGAGGAGCGGTGTCGCGTGGCTTCCAGCCCTCCACCATGCATGAGGGAGGGAGGGGGTCGCGTACACCAGAGTCCAGATACATATAACTTGTAAGTAGTTTACTAATAGCTGCATTCTACTAACAAAGGTACCTTAAAAGTATTTCATGAGACTTACCAAGCTCGCTTGTACTGCTAACAGACGTAAGTTGTTAACAATAAGTGATGTAGTACCTACCGCTAAATGTAGCGGAAACTAGCAAATATTGTACATAATAAAATCTTTATATGAGTGAATTACGCGACAAATGAGGCTTCAATGAACATAATATTATTTGTCCAATAATTTTTCATCAAAATCACCTAGAAAACACTAAGCAATCCAAATGTAATATTAGCAAAAACATGACCAGCACCAGCTTACATGTAAACATTAGCGCTACCTCCAGGATGGACTCATAAAGCTCCACGGTATGGTTTCGGCATTGGGCACTACTGTTTTTACACACTACACTATTTTGTTCTGGTCAATGTTGTTGTGTTTTTGGTAAAATTATAGAGTCCTTTCCCGCCCTTATTAGTGGGGGGGGGGGGTGTTTCTACAGACTTTCACATATCCCTTCAGATACGTCTAAATCGTGTCAGTCAATAATCACTTCTAACATATATAATAACTTGCATTACCACTATTACTATTAAATTACAACTATTATCATACAAATGTAACAAGTAGTATAACTTCCATACAGGATATTTTCATGTACTTACCATCAAAAAACCAGTAAAATTTTTTAGGACGTCAAAAACATATAATTTATATATGAAAGGTATATTAATTTATAGGTATTCTTTGGGTTTTTACCGTGAGAACCAGTACAGTAAGCACTTTGTAAGTTTAAGCAATTAAAAGGCAAAAACATGGGATCTATGTCAGCCTGTTGTGGCTGCATTATTGTAAAACATAAAAGGGGGGACAAAAGGGAAAAAAACCCCAAAGAGCAAGGATCAGAACGGGTGAACGAGGGGAGAACACCTCGGTCACGATCCCACAAGAAGTTCATCCGCGAGCTCCGCCGATACCCCGGGCGGGCTCACTACATTTTGGTGTAATACATCTAAGTTCCATTTTGGACTTGTTATAAATGGTCCCCAAAAATTACCATTTTAACCTACCCAAAAAGTATCTACAATTTACGCAGACTTTACCGTAATTAAAAAGTGGGGGAGAGATTCCCCTTCAAACCCTCCCCTTCCCCTCCAAACGCCCCCCCTGGAATTTAAGAAATAATATAGAAATATCCTATTCTAACTTCACATACCCAAACTTAACCTCATCAAAACCCCCTAGCGAAAACCCCCCTAAATATGTTACGCCCCAAAAACTTTAATTTCCCAAAAACCTAACTTAGTATCGGTTTAAAACCCCCGGCCGCAAGGCCAGATTTCAAGAGGAGGGGGACATCCCGGGTAAAACCCCAAAATTTTTGTTCAGGCATTCTACGGGTCCTGCTATGTTTTTGAGAGGGGAGAAAAAACGACCAATACTCAAACCCTCTATAAACCATTTTTGTGATAACGGCAAATTTTTCATTTTAAAAATCTTGATGAATAAAGTTTTCGCCTTAATGGCAAAGAATTTTCCGTTTTGCAAACACCACTGTTTGTTATTTTTTCACCCCTTTTATACTTCAAATCCCTTTTCAAATTTTACCAGGAAACCGTTCTATTACAAGGGAAAATTTAGGCTTACATGTTGACCATGAATTACTTACGTACATGTATTTATTTAAAGGATGCAACAATGTCTGCTACTTTTTTGTTTTGGTGTTGCAGTTTTGAAGAGCCCCGTCCTCTCTGGATGGTTTGGGGTCAGCGTGTCAGTCTGCCAGAAAAAAACCTCTGAGCCATTGGGTCCCAAAATCACATGGAGGGGACAAGTCGGCGCCAGCTGTCTATGGATCTTTCCGGGAAAAAGGGACTCGTTCAAGAATCCGCTCCCAGTGCCTCTTTGCATTTGGTCTGCCACAGAGTGGATGAGTTGATCAGGAATCATGCACAGGGCACAATCATGTCCGCCCAAATTCAAACCAAAAATGGCAAGGGCGAAGAAGCAGGAGAGATAGCATCCTGCCCGAAGACCGTCCCCGTCGTCCACGAAAATGTTTCGACAAAAAAGCTGCATATTTGCCCCAAAAGAAGAGGGACCCTGCATGAGTTCAAAACCCAGGGGCAGATGAAAATTTTAGGTCAAGGGCCCCAATCTGTTGGTTTTAAATTTGTTGACCAGATTAAAGGGTGGGGGCCTCATTGCACTGGGGGCCCAAATACCATCTTGCTTGTTTGGGTTGGACTGGGGAAATCGTCACCGGCCTGAGGGGGAACGGGAAAACCTCAGGATGCCAGTAAACCAACAAGAAAGCCCGAGCAAGAGCATTTCTGACTGGTCACTTACTAGAAAATGAAGTGGAAAAAGGGCACATTGCTCTTCAATTTTGTTTCCCCTACGCATCCTACGAAAGTCGTCTTGCTGATTTTGGGCATCAGGATGAAGTCAACAAATTCGTTTTTAAAAAGCAATCCTGAAGCATTTCCATATTCCAGAGCAAAGTGAGGAAAAAAATGTGCTCTTTCTTTGAAAAAGGCATGCAACAAATGCGAAACAGGCCAGGAGACTGAAATGAAGGGTTTCACTAATTTTGGCAAAAGCTCCCGGATTTGGAGAGGGACTCTTTCGTTCCTGGGGTTTTCAACTTCAGTGGCTCCTTTCCCCCTGACTGCCAGAAAAACTCTTTTCCCAGCCACCTCAAGAGTATGGGACCATGCTGATGAAGGAGCTGATTAAAGATCGGGACTGCACAGATTCCCAGCTGTCTCACTGCCTCCAGATCATACTCTTCAACTGCAAAAAGAGGGGCCCAGAAGAGACAACAAAATCCCAAGCTCGATCACGACTTCTTTGGAAAATTGAGCCACCCCTACCACTCTACTTTGGGCCCGAACCCCCACACGCAGAAGGTAAAAAAAACTTGTTACCCAATGCATGACGGGGGCCCTGAGTGTCAGTTATGACCGGGTGCTCCCCTAAGAATCCCCTGGCTACTGTTTGTGAGGACATGAAAAAAAGGGAGTTGTTCCCCATCCAGTTGCTTTTTCAGCTCTTCACTGTGGGGCCCCTTGATAATATTGACCACACCCCCCTCAAACACAACAGCCACAGGGTCATTCCATGGGACAGGTATCAGCCTGTCCAGTTTTTTACCGTTAAATGGGCCAAACCCAGAGTGAGATCATAGCCCCTTTTAAAAAACACCCCCAGGGCCATAACTGCCTGAAAAATTTACCATGTTCCCCGCTGTGGCACTTCGGAAGGAAAACGGGCGTGCCGAGGGCTTCGTTGACATCCGACCCCCTCAGTGGACACCTTGACAAGGCCCGCGACAAAGAGAACAAGTGGGTGGAACATCCATTTTGCTCATGGGGGAAAAAAAGTTGGGAGGGGGATGCTGTTGCCTGTCGCTTACCCCGCCCCCTGTGAGAAGCCCCGTTGACTTGCGCCCCGCAAAACATCACTCCTGCCGCCCCCTTTTATGAGAAAAGGGTGCCACTGCAGCAATGGTCAAACATGGGATAATGTTCGCGTGAAGCCATACAGTTTTTTGAATCCGGGCAACTTCCTGCATTTCTTAGATGCCCGTGTAGGGACTGGCCGTTCGTTTAGTGGCATGGCCGCACCACATGGCGAAGGTGGGTCATGTTTGGAGGTCTCCATGTTAGATGGCTGTTTGGAAGAACTTGGGGCTACTTTGGGGGCATCAGGCTGGGCAACCCCATTAAACCAAACAGGCATTGTCGTCTGGCACTGCGAACTCTTTCCCGACGGCCTCACCCTCACAAGACCAACACGCCCACCAATCAGTGCTCTCGCTGGCCAAAATGCAGCGGGATGCTCACCCAAAGGGGGTTGGGGAAACCCAAGCATGATAAGGTTTTTTGGGGATGGGAGGGCTGGCTGCCAGGAGTCCAAAATTCCATTCGGGATACCATCCCCGGCTGGAAATTCTTGCCTTATCTTTGTACGTGCACACAGAGAACAAGATTTCCCCTTATACGTTTTAACCTAAAATCTTGTGCCAGGTTCTTCGCTCTGGACCACCGAAAAATTGCCGGGGGCTCCCGGTGCATATCAGGGGAAAGGGGAGTCTGCCCCCCCAGTTCAACACCAATTCGAAGTCACGGCAACTGGGTCTTTTTGAAAAAAGCCAAGAGGGGTTTTTATTTTTTCCCTTGACCAAACCCCCGAACAAAACAAAAAGACTTGTGAAAGGTGAAGGGGACGTGGGGGCCCTTTCCCAGAACCCATTGCCTTTAGGAGGTGGATGGTTTTCGGGGCCGGAGCAGGGGCGACTCCTGGCAGAGTTCGGGGGGGCAGTTGCCGACCCCCAAATGATGACCATACCATCACAGGAGGGTCTATCTACCCAAAGACTATCCAGAAACAAAAATGTGGACCTTATCCGGTCTCATGAGATGGAAACCCCCTTAAGGATGACACCCCAGAACTCCTGGCACTTGCACACGGAAATTTATCGACCTCCTGTTTTCAACACAGTCCGCACAGTAAGCCCGTTGGCAGAAGCAGTATGAACATACAAGAAATCATGTTGACAGATGCCCACTCCATCCCCTCCCAATTAAGAAAAACAAATTGCCCCCGTTCAGTCCCCCAAAACCCAAAGACGAAGATAAGAGGCGGCAAATGTCTATGCTGAAAGGTACGTGGCCCTCTTTTCCCGTCTCTACTATCCACAGCACCGTGAGGGGACCTGGGCACCTTTTTCAAACATGAGATCACCCATACCCTCCTTTTTGGCGAAAGAGGGGAAACTGCGAAAGGGAAGGTCCTCTCCCAACATTCTGGCCCAAAAACGCAAAAAGAACCCTTGGGTCATTTGTTTTAGAGGCTCGATGGTGTGCTTGTTACACCCCCTCCCCTGACGGGGATCATCATTTTTCGATTATCAATGGAGTGTTTGTTCCCCACATCATAGGCAAATGGAAAACCCCTATGAGAGTAGATGTGGTATGGGACAGGTACCCGGACAACAGTATCAAAGAACAAACCCAAAAGAAACGGGGAAAGGGGACGAAGGAAGGTGGGCAGGCCAACCAAGGGCCCCCGGCAATTGGCCCGATTTCCTGCGTGACCCCACAAAAAAGGTAGAAATCTTTCCCGTTCCTACAGAAGATTGTACCCCACCTTCCCAGACGAAAGCTCTTTGCAAAATCTGGACCTCTGTATCTGCAGTGGCACTGACCACTCGATGCCGCCCTGTGACCACGAAGAGCGACACAAGAATTGTGGTCCTCTAAAGTGCCCAGAAGTGGGTCACCACATGCTTGGTACGCACCGTGGGTATGACTTCTTGTCTCCTCTCGGGAATATCACTTTCTAGCCAGCAAGTATCCACGGCTGACATCTGGTCGCCTTTGGCAGTGGCAAAAACTTCCTTTTCCACACATCAATGCCATCTGTAACTCTGGGCAAAAAGAAATCCACGCGCTACCGGTTCCACACTTCACAGGGTGATACGACTTTTTTTCTTTGGAAAGGGGAAAAAGTCGGGTTTGGGAACTGGGGTGCCTATACGAAATCACAATGCCTTTAAATTCACGTAGAACATCCCCAACACAAAACCCGGGATTTGCCCGGGGTTCCGAATCTGGAACGTTTCACAGTCGTTATATATGCAAGACCAGCCCCCCTGGTGTCGGGGAATGAACAAGAAAGGAACTGTTCTGCCCGAAAAAAAAGAACGATGGGAAAATTCCCCACTCAAAGGCCCTGCTGCGCACACCAAGCGTGCAGTTACCAGGGGTGGCTCTGGACACCTGTCACCAGGCCCAACAAAAAACACCAACTGCTGAAGGCTGCGGTTGGACCTGGTCGAAACAAAGTCCTGGGTTCCGTCGGAGCTCGCAGCCCGCGGGAGCAAAGGGTGTAAATGAACTTGTGAAGTGTGCCTGCAAAAGTGCTGCAGGTTGTGGCGGGAGATGTTCATGCAAGAAAGCCAGCTGGAAATGCACCGAACTGTGCAGCTGCAAATGTGAGAAGTAGACACATAATTACAATTATGAATCATACCTGCATTGTGATACTGGTGCTTAACAAAGACATGGCATTCCTGCAGCTGTACAGGAAGAACATGATTGTTGTATAATGAGCTTAATGAATACTTATTTTTCATAATGCACCGTCAGTAGATTAACCACTGTCATTTTTGAATTGCAAGGAGTATGTTTTAATTCGTGTTCTGCTAATAAACTACATGGCATTTCGCGATGTCCGCAGGGGAGTTTAAAGTCGAATAAATATTGAATTTATGTTTTTTTGACAGCCATATTGGAATATTTTGTTCTGGAGTTATTAAATAATAATAATAAGATAACTTGCATCCAATAAACATTATCCTTATGACTATTCTTTTAAAAAACCCATTTACCCTAATTTCCACATGCGGAAATGTCAAAATAATAAAGAAGCGTTCCTTATAGCCATCTGAGTGATGGGATCATTTGTCTCCCCTCTCAAAATCATAGCTAGGAGCCTGTAGAGTGCCTGAAAAAATTTTGGTGCTTTTATCCGGCATGTCCCCATCATTTCACTAAGCTGCCGGACTATTATTAGTAATTATATATTAGTGGTAAGGTTAGGTTAGGTTATAGCGAGGTTAGGTTTGTAATATATATGTTGAGGTCCAGGGGGGGGGGTAATTTATGAAGGAAGGTGAGGGGGGGGGGGTAAATAGGGGGCATCTCTCCCCCACTATATAATTACGTTTCAAAGGTGTCTTAAGGGATCTGTGAGGGTTTAGAGAGAAAAAGGCCACTAATAAAAGTGGGAAAGGAATAATTTTATAATTATACTATATTAATATACTAAAATGACTATATTTTTACCGTTTCAAAACTAGTTGTTTAGCCAGACACGTTTAGGTTAGGACAGTTTAGACGTGGGATTTGATTTTGTACCATATGTTATGGGCCGCCCACAACAAAAAAACTATTTTCACCAAATACAATTGCTAGAATAATTCAAAACACATCAAAACTATTCAGGAATATAAAGTTTCATCCTCGAAATAGTGCCCAGTAACGAAAATTTACCAAAAGATTCCGTCCTCCTATAACAAGTAAGAAAGCCCAACTACACAGAGTACACGACTTTGCTTCTCGTCCACCCACCTTATACAAGAGAGTATAACAGTGGTGAATGGAAAGTTTTCACCTTATATGTCTTCCAAGGACAGAACAGTGGCAAGGAAATGCTCCTTTTTTAGGACAACAGTGAATATGTTTCTCAATTTGTCTTGTGTGCATTTCATGTTTTATTAATTAACACACCCAAAAAAAATTCTTTGGTACCTGGTATTCTCCTCCCGACACAAACTGAGAACTCTCGCCGACGTGGAAAGTTTTGCCGAGAGTCTCAATTGTAATAGATGAAAAGGAACAATAACAATGATGAAAAGGAACAAGACAATATTAGTTTTTATTTAGTTTTGATGTGAAATATAGATAATTGACTGATAAAAATCTAGGTCTTGTTTTAGGCGGAAATTAATGTTTTATTATACCGCCCATCCTCCCTCTCAAGGTTACAAAATAAGTAATTCAAATCAGTAACGATTAGGTAGGTTACCAGTATAGTCAGGTGGCTTAGGACTATATTTAAAGATTACAGTTACATGACGGATAAAAACACCAAATTTGGCATGAGGAACCTTTAGGGCCTATCACTAAAAGTTAGCCTAAGAGCCCTCCATATATATTTTTTTGTAAAACATCAAAGTTGAATATGGCCGACAGATATAAAAAAATATGTCTTTTCCTCAACTCTTTTTTTTATCATGTCCCCATTTATAGAAAGTCTATAATATAATAGGCATTAAATTGATAGAAAATCATATTCTATACTCACAACATTTGTCGTCCTTGTGCTCTTTATAGGATTTGTATATGTTGAAAACATATTTTTGTACATGTTTGGTCCATGGCTGCTTAATTTCAAATAGGTTTTCTTCGCAGGGGGAGAACATCAAAGTGCTTCGTAACAATATGGCACTCTTTGACAGCTATACACATCTATGCAGAATCGGGAAGGTGATTTGGCTGAGTTATTTGCAAATGAGATACAGTCCTTCCGTCTTTCCCTCTCAGACTTTGGCAAGCTTCATTTACCAAACACGAAGTCTGGCCTACTGCAATATCTTGAGCAGCCCGGTAAATCAGAGTCACCCTCAACTTACGACTGCAAAGTCATGGATGGTGCCGTCATCGTCCACTGCCTACCAACTACCAGCGTCAGCACCTTTCATGAGTATCAATCAATCATTGAGGGCATACGCGCCGGGGGGGCGCGTCGCTTCGCCCACCCTACGACGCCACTCCCGGGGGTCACCTCGCGCGAGTCTCCATGCAGGCTCCCTTTCCATACCAAGCAACTCTCGACAGGAAACATCAACTTGCCCCAGCCACGAGCCTTGTGGGCTCTTGGCCTCCTCCACGCCGGATTTTCTCTTACAGATACAACCCGGTGGGAAGGATCGGTTTCAGGGTAGCGTGCCACACACCCATATAGCCGAAGATGGCGCTGATGGACTATGCAGATAATAAGCCTCGATTCAGTTTCACGGTGCAATCGCTGGTTTGACACGTAATCATCCCAGCGATACCTCATGATTATGCAAAGACACTTATTACCAAAGGCATCGATTCACCTCTTCAAGTCGCTATTTAGTGTCCATGTCTTACAACCATAGAGTAAGACAGGGATCACAAGCGACTTGAAGATCCGGATCTTTGTCCTACTGCACAGGTACCGACAACGCCAAATACTCCTGCTGAGCGAGTCCATAACACCGTGGGCTATGCCAATCCGCCGTAAGACTTATTGACGTAACCCACCGTCATTATGGACTGCGCTACCAAGGTATGTAAAACTTTCCAAGATCTCAATGTCCTCACCACACGCATGAACAGACTGTATTGTTTCATCTGGTAAGACTCCAAACACCTGGACCTTGGTCTGGAGCCAGGAGACCTCAAGTCCCAAAGGCTTTTTGCCTCCTCGTGCAGTGCCTCGAGAGCCATCACCAGGACTTCCAGTGACTCAGCAAAGATTACTGCATAATCGGCAAAATCAAGATCAGTGATCTTGATGTTGCCGAGGGATGCTCCACATTCACTTTGATATACAACTTTGCCAAATACCCAGTCCATACAAGTGTTGGAAAGTGATGGGACAAGGACGCACCCTTGCCTCACTCTTGTATTCATAGGAAATATGCTGGATACACCTCCCCCACACTTCACAGCACTCTCAGTCCCAGAGTACAGACTCTACAGAGAGTACATCATCATTCATACTCATTTTATGAGTATGCAGACAATGTATTCATACCGTACCTTGAGAAGCAGCTGCAGGCTGCCACGAGGTTGGATGTTGTGTGGGACACAATACATACCAAACAGTTTGAAGGAGTCTACCCAGGAAAAGAGAAGCAAGGGCGTGCGCAGGAAAGTGTCAGGCAAGACGAAACTGCCAGGCAGTTTGATGGACTTCCTCCGTGACCCATTGAACACGAAGGAGCTGTTCTCCTTTTTGACTTCCAAGGTTGAGGAGTTAAAGTTGCCACCAGCCAAAGTTGTATATGTCACATCAGGGCAAGCTGTAGTGTCTATTGGTGCCAGCACTCCCATGCAAAACTGCAACCATGAGGAGGCGGACACCAGAGTTGTGGTTCACGTAGTGCATGCCATGGAGCAGTGGGCAAAGACTATTCAAGTCTGTACC
Source organism: Chionoecetes opilio (assembly GCA_016584305.1). NCBI lineage: Eukaryota > Metazoa > Arthropoda > Malacostraca > Decapoda > Majidae > Chionoecetes > Chionoecetes opilio. The sequence goes on from JACEEZ010011295.1 coordinate 230,556, forward strand.
GTAGACACAGATGTTGTAGTCATCCTTGCAGGCACATTCCATGACCTGAGTGAGACTCTTCCTTTGGCAGACATCTGGGTTGCCTTTGGCATGGGCAAAATTTACAGGTTTTTCTACATAAACGCCATATGTGTAAGCCTGGGGGACCCAAAATCACTAGCATTACCTGTCTTGCACGTATTTTTAGGTTGCGACACAACCTCTGCCTTCAACGGCAAGGGCAATAAATCGGTTTGGCATGCCTGGCATGTTTATGAAGACGTCACAGAGACGTTTGTGTATCTCGCCGGTCATCCCTTTCAACTGTTGGATGTCGACGACGACCATTCCAAGAAGATCGAGATATTGACTGTTATCCTCTATGACAAAACTAGCTATTTGAGCCCCGTCAACGATACAAGAAGGGAACTCTTCTGTCACAAGAATCGAGCAATGGACAAACTGCCACCCACCAATGATGCGCTACTCCAGCATGTCCTTTCCAAACCAGCCACTTTAAAAAGACAAAACAAAGAAAACACTGATAACTCAACTATAGCCTCCCACCCTCAACACGGGTATAAAGAGGATTGCAAGCAAAAAGATGGGAGAGAGGAGAGAGATGGGTAAGAACGGGGAAGGAGTAATTGTGGAGCAGCAACGATGCATCACTAAGGTTGTGGCGAGTCTGGGGTGACTTGAAGCCGGGGAGAAGTGAAGATAAATTAAGATGTTACCGCTTGTGCCGACATCAACCAGGCAGGACTTTTCTGGAGTTATCAATAGTGGAAATTGGTTGAATGATTGAGGGGTCAAACCACGATGGGGATGAGCAAGGAGGGGTCGAACAAAAACAAAGGAGAGGAGGGAATCGTCTTAGAATAGAAGACGGAGGTATCAAGTTAAGAAGGAAAGGGAGGAAGGAATCGAGCAAAGACGAAAAGGGAAGGTGAAAAATGGAAGGAGTAGGATGAAAGGTAAGAAGAAGATGACGTAGGTACTAAAATATCGAGAAAATAATTTGTTCTCAACTGAGGGGAGGTTTCAAAGAAATTTATCGAGACGGCATGATTAAATTCAATGTCTGACAAATGTGAGTAGAAAGAGATGCCATCGTCCAGAAACAAGCATAAATAATGTTCTAAAAGTCTGTGGAAACATCAATATTCTAAATACTATTATTATTTTATACATTATGCCTGTTTACTACCTTTTGTGGTGTGGCGTAGACCATTTCTCGTATTTCATAAAGAAGTTCCGCACATACACACATACAAAGAACATACGTACACAGACTCACACGCACACACATACACATACACACAAATACACACACAACACACACATACGTGCATAAACACACACACACACACACACACACACACACACACACACACACACACACACACACACACACACACACACACACACATACACATACACACCCACACCCACACACACACACACACACACACACACACACACGCACACACAGACACACACAATATCCACTTTTACAGGACTGAAGGATTGTCATCCTCGGTTCCTGCATTGATGATGGTAATACAAAAGAAAAATGGTAAAGACAAATAATGATCTCGCTGCCTCAGCCCCACAAAAACTGGGGCGCCCTCCCAAGGCCGTCTCAATCTACAAAGGCCTGCGCCTGAGATTGATGACGTCACGGACGGCGTCTGTACGAGGCCACCGAGATGACAAGTTTACCTACCTAATTATATGTTTATCAGTATAAAAGATATATTGTTATCTTCGGAAATGTTTGTTCTATAATATTATCAAATAAAAACCCGTAAAACACATTAAAGAAATGCCATTATGAGACTCTCAAGAAATATGCATGAACTTAAACTCTTCGCAATTTAATATTTTTCTCGAAAACATTTTACATGGAGAATATCAATAGAAGCGGAATTTAATTCGCTTTCCATTGCTATATTTTGTTTTCTGATAAATGAATTAGCAGCATGCATAAATTAGCGTTAACTAAATACATAACATCATGAAATCGGGTAATTTCGTACCTAATATATGTTTATCAGTATAAAAGATATATTGTTATCTTCGGAAATGTTTGTTCTATAATATTATCAAATAAAAAACCGTAAAACAGACTAAAGAAAGGCCATTATGAGACTCACAAGAAATATGTATGAACTTTAACTCTTCGCCATTTAATATTTTGCTCAAAAACATTTTACATGGAGAATATCAATAGAAGCGGAATTTAATTAGCTTTCCATTGCTATATTTCGTTTTTTGATAAATGAATTAGAACCATACATAAATTAGCGTTAACTAACAAAAAAGGTCATGAAATCGGGTAATTTTTCCCGTTTGATGATGTTATTTATTTAGTTAACGCTAATGTATGTATGGTTCTAATTCATTTATCAGAAAACAAAATATAACAATGGAAAGCTAATTAAATTCCGCTTCTATTGGTATTCACCATGTAAAATGTTTGCGAGTAAAATATTAAATGGCGAAGAGTTTAAGTTCATGCATATTTCTTGAGAGTCTCATAATGGCATTTCTTTAGTGTGTTTTACGGTTTTTTATTTGATAATATTATAGAACAAACCTTTCCAAAGATAACAGTATATCTTATACCGCCCGTACATCCTCACATGCTGAAAGCTCGGCTCCTACTGACTCGCGGAGCAGACTCAGCTCGTGACGTCACGTCCATCCCGCGGTCCCAGACTCAGGCTTTTACATAGAGAAGGCTTTGGCCCTCCCCCGCGGCTCAATAATGGACTCCCCTTACCGCCTTTCCGGTGTTTCGTCGTCAAATTCCGGTCGAATTTTCATTCTGTGGTGCCTCGGAGCGATTTCTGGAACAACAATTTTCCTTCGAGATCTTGCTTCGTTATATCTTGCCTGTCAACGCATGTGAAGGTGTTACCCTTATCTGTATTGCTATTACAGGTAACTGGGGTCAACCCGAGTAAGAATACTTACAAGTGTTGGTGTCAGTGTAGGGGATGATTGCCTCAGAAGTGTAGATTGATGGGTAGGAGTCTTTACCGTCCTAGCCAGACACTTCAAATGGTAGTTTAATAAAAGTGGTCGAGCGGTTGTTTATATGGCTTTGTTAATATAAAGTACCAGAACAATAATTACAATATATATATATATATATATATATATATATATATATATATATATATATATATATATATATATATATATATATATATATATATATATATATATATATATATATATATATCTGTACACTGTGAGGGCGAGTAACAAGTCACGTGTTCCGACGGCCAAGGGAATGGCCGGAACAGCTCAGTGACTCCGTCCGTTGGCTTCTGTCTTCCCTCCGGCCAGTTGCAGCATATATGAGTTTTGGCCGGAATCTGACAGGTTCCGGTCTTCTTGTCTCTCAGGCCTGTTGCACTTGTGTCAGCGTCATCATCCTTGGGCAGAGCGCTGAGATGATACACACACAACTTGTGTGTGTAGTCTGGAACCAGGGCGAGGTGTCTACGTGTTGCATCAAGACACCAGGTTGTCTTGATGCAGGCCATGGCGTGATACTTCGTCAACATAACCTCATCAAAAGATGTTGTTGCCTCAGACAGACAGGCGACACACATCCTATAGCTTAATTGATAGATTACTTATATACATATAATCTATACCTATTCAGGATCCCAATATCGCTCGGTCACCTACCCATATCGCGTCCTCGCGATGGACTACACTTTAGAGACATGTTCCTAACCATGTTATATGTGTACTATGGAGTCACGACTTCGCTGTCCATATTCCCTTTAAGGTGCCTATACAAATTGAGGGCTTTCTGGACAACACAGCACAGAGGAATCACAATAATAATAAAAAGTACAATAGGAGTAATGATTGAGGGTTAATGTACATAAGGAGTTAAGTAAACTGGTAGGGAATCCTGTACAGCAGCTTTTTAATCCGAGGAGTTAGAAAAAGTGAACTGGGAAAGGCTGTTAGTAATATATTTGATTTTAGAGAAATTTACATATTTCAAGCTATCAATGGGAAAAATATTACTAGAAAAATTACCAGTAAAACCATGGTGGAATGTAGAAGGGAATAGTGTCAGGTTGACGGAGCGCACATGACAAGCGACAAGAACCGCGAAGTGACCTGACACTTCCTTGTTTTCAGTGCCGTCAGGGCATACTACAAACACAAAGAAAGCTTTTGTGAAAAAAAAATAGTGATGACTAAAAAATGATCGATGAAATATTTCCTTAGGTGCCAGGTGAGTATAAGGGCACAAAGACAGGGCCATAGAAGCATCTTTCTGGGTTAGCACAATTTCACAAACTCCACCCGTTAAGGGCAGAAAGGCAAAGCGTGAGGCTGGACAATGAAATAAATTGAGATACTCGGACTTACATTTTTGCAAATCAGATAAATGACCAATCGCGTACAACGGCAAGTCTTTGGATATTAAAATAATCGATTGAGGCAAGTTTACAGTCATTAATGTTTCATTCACTGCAAAAGGAAACAGTTCAATTTGATGAACTTCAAATATGTCCGATGATTGAAAGGGTATATGCATGACTATTGCGTCTGACGTCAGCACAGACTCCAGTAAGGGATAGTAGTGATGAATACTGCGTGAGTCAAACAAGGGTTTTAATTTATATTCCTTTTCTCCAATATCTAAAGCACGGATAAAGTCCTTGACAGGGAAAAGAGAGGAAGTCACCCTCCCACGCGCTGCGTCTGCAATGTTCTGTATTATCATTGAGTTAGCATGCAAAAGAGAGTTAGTTGTGTTCTCCAGTATGGGTAGTATTTGATTCATTTCCATAGAAATATATATGCCGTTTAAACTGGCTAGCACCTTGTTCATGGTAAATGTTAGTTTATCAACATACAAGGCAAAATCATTCACATGCATTTCAAGTTTAGCGATTTTCATGCAGTTTAACTGTATCGTTAGGTCGGGGGCGCGGCAATCTCGCGGCGCGCCCCCGACCCGGTTTTGCCGGGGGGCCCGACCATGCAAACCCCTCCTAGGCCGACGCAGGGGAGGGGTCGGCCTATGACGAGTGCGGGGCAAAGCCCTCGGGAATCCCGCACTCTAAATCAAGTGGTAGGGCCCCCTAGCCCAACTTTTTCTTATGGGGGTGGCCGGGGCGGTGCAGAGGCGGCGCCTGCCCGTCGAATCACTCCTGGGATCAACCTACGGAGGGTTCTTCGTGTGGGCTCGTGGAACGTTCTGAGCCTCTCAGACGATCATCGACTACCTCTCCTATCGGGCGAGCTCAGTAGGCTGAGGGTGGATATAGTGGGACTCTCTGAGACGAGGAGGCCTGGCAATGGCGAGACTAGCAGTGGGGGTTACACCTACTACTGGTCCGGCATGAGCAATGGTCACCGTGTATGGGGAGTAGCTATAGGCATCTCCAGCAAACTGCAGCCGTCAGTTGTTGAGGTTACTCCGGTTGATGAGCGTATAATGCGGGTGAGGATGAAACACTCTGGGTTTCATGTCTCTTGTTGCAGTGTACGCTCCTACCGAGATGCGTAAAACTGAAGAGAAGGAGATGTTCTACGCCAAACTCGACTCTGTATTAGACCAGTGTCCTCCTCGGGACACACTCATTGTCTTGGGCGACTTCAATGCTACTACTGGCACTGTGAGAGATGGCTACGAGTTGTGTGTTGGTCCCCATGGCTCCGGTGCCAGAAACACCAACAGTTCTCTGCTTCTGAATTTTGCAAGGTCCAGAAGGTTGAGAATTGCAGGTTCTTGGTATCAGAGACCAGAGCTGCACCGCTGGACTTGGTATAGTAATGCCGGAGGGGTAGCTAAGAAGATCGACCACATCCTCGTTAGTACTCGTTGGAGGATCCTCCAGAACTGCAGGGTTTACCGGAGTGCTGAGTTCTTTGGAACAGATCACAGACTTGTTGTTGCTACACTTAAGCTTCATGTCAAGTCCAGAAGAATCTCAAGAGGTAACCATACTGTGTTTCATCTTGAGAAACTGAAGGACTTGACATGTGCTCATGAGTATGCGGTGGCAGTCTCAAATCGGTTTGATGTGCTCGGTGCTCTCGGGGATCCTGTAGAACTGTGGGATAAATTCAAACGTGAAACTCTACAGGCTGCCAAGGAGTGTATTGGGGAGCGCCCGAGGTCAAGGCGTGGTTTTGTCTCGACGGAGACGCTGGAGAAAATTGAGGAGAGTCGCGCTGCCAGGCTGGCTGGGAACCGGGACCAGCACAGGGCTCTTGTCACGCCGGACTATAACCCTCGTGAGGAGAGACAAGGAGAGGTATGTCAGGAGTCTCGCTGAGGATGTCGAGGGTCATTTGAACGCTAATGACCTCCGACCCGCCTACCGAGCCTTGAAGAAGCTCCGTTCCAAGTCTCCTTCTCGGGCGAGTGCTATTCGAACAGCAGATGGGCGCCTCGTGTCGGACATGGATGGGCAGATGGCTCGTTGGGCTGAGTACTTTCGGCAGTTGTTCACGGTGGACCCTCCAACTGAGCAGCTTCACACCACTGGGTTACAGGCAGTGGATGCCGATCCTCCCATTGACGAAACCGCACCCTCTCTTGACGAGGTCAGAGAGGCTGTAGCAAAGTTGAAGGGTGGGAAAGCAGCTGGTGTTTGTAATATCAGTGCGGAGCTCCTCAAAGCTGGGGGTGAGGCCATGATCCGCGGGTTGCATGCTGTCCTGACTGCCGTGTGGCAATCAGGTACCATTCCTCCTGACTGGAAAAGGGGGCTGGTCGTCCCTATCTGGAAAGGGAAAGGGGACCGTCAGGACTGCAACAATTACCGCGGTATTACACTGCTCAGCGTACCAGGCAAGGTGCTTGCCCATCTATTGCTGACACGAATTCGCAGTCATCTGGTGAAGCATCAGAGACCCCAGCAGTCTGGGTTCACGCCTGGTAAGTCAACAACGGACCGTATCCTAGCGCTTCGTGTCCTGGTGGACCGCCGACGTGAGTTTCGACAGAGGATGCTTGCAGCCTATGTTGATCTCAAGAAGGCGTTTGACTCAGTGCATCGTGAGTCACTCTGGGATCTTCTGCGACTTCGAGGGATTCCTGCAAGGACTATTGGTTTGATAACTGGTCTGTATTCTGGGACTGAGAGTGCTGTGAAGTGTGGGGCAGGTGTATCCAGCTTCTTTCCTGTGAATACAGGAGTGAGGCAAGGGTGCGTCCTTGCCCCATCACTTTTCAACGCTTGTATGGACTGGGTATTGGACAAGGTTGTAGATCAAAGTGATTGTGGAGCATCCGTCGGCAACACCAAGATCACTGATCTTGTTTTTGCCGATGATGCAGTAATCTTTGCTGAGTCGTTGGAGGTCCTGGTGATGGCTCTCGAGGTGCTGCACGAGGAGGCAAAGCCTTTGGGACTTGAGGTCTCCTGGCTCAAGACCAAGGTCCAGGTGTTTGGAGACTTACTAGATGAAGCAGTACAGTCTGTTTATGCGTGTGGCGAGGACATTGAGATCTTGGAAAGTTTTACATACCTTGGTAGCGCAGTCCATAATGACGTCGGGTCACGTCAAGAAGACTTACGGCGGATTGGCATAGCCCACGGTGTTATGGACTCGTTCAGCGGGAGTATTTGGCGTTGTCGGTACCTATGCAGGAGGACAAAGATCCGGATCTTCAAGTCGCTTGTGATCCCTGTCTTACTCTATGGTTGTGAGACATGGACACTAAATAGTTACTTGAAGAGACGAATCAATGCCTTTGGTAATAAGTGTCTTCGCAGAATCATGGGGTATCGCTGGGATGATTACGTGTCAAATCAGCGATTGCACCGTGAGACTGAATGGAGGCCTATTACCTGCATAGTCCGTCAGCGCCAACTTCGGCTATATGGGCATGTGGCACGTTACCCTGAAACCGATCCTTCCCATCGGTTGTATCTGTAAGAGACAATCCGGCGTGGAGGAGGCCAAGGGGGCGCCCACAAGGCTCGTGACTGTGGCAAGTTGATGTTTCTTGTCGAGAGCTGCTTAGTATGGGAAAGGAGCCTGCATGGGAACTCGCGCGTGGTGACCCCCGGGAGTGGCGTCGTAGGGTGGGCGAGGCGACGCGCCCCCCGGCGTATGCCCCCAATGATTGATTGATTAACTGTATGGCTTTCTTGTTTGCTGATGCTATGGAAGCTAACTGATTAAACCTGCTACGTAATTCTTCTACATCCTCATTCATAGCCGTTCCAAATATCATGCGTGACAGTTGACCTACATCAAGAATCCCGTTTGCTCGGTTAGAAACTCAAGGCCGTGGGTAGTTGTCTAGGGCAGATTGATTGTGTCATTGAGGTAAGTCAGGACGTGCACGAAGAGAGGAAATAATGGTCTCTATGATATTTTGATCCCCTGACCAAATTTCGATCAGGGACATAGGTTTCTAGGGAGACTTTTTCCAATGAATTAAGGCTGGTCAGTTGTCGTGACTCCCTAACCTGCTCGGTATCCTCAGAAGGGGAGGTATGGGGGACGTAACCACAAACATCCTCACCAGGGAGGACTCGACCCAGTGGGCAACGAGGGCTCCAGGTTTGAGATGTGAAGCGTCAGAGCCAGAGTAGAGTCATGGGAGAGATATATGAAGCAAACTGTTGGAACAAAAACAAGCTATTAGCAACAAATATTTGTTACCAGAGCGAAGGTTATAAGCAGCGGTGGGTTTTTGGAAGAGTTGAGTATCTTAGCAGACGAGTAGATTGCTCACTGGTGCAGTTTTACTAAGGTAATGGGCTTTGCCTGGTCTTTTTAAGTCTGTCACTGTGTATACTCCAATGTATTTACCAAGGTTTCAATTTCAAACTTATGACTTGTAATTGTTTTAATACCAGCTGGTCTGTGGTCTTGGTCTGTTCGTGGTCGTGGTGTGGTCGGGGTGAGACATTTTTGAGTGTCTCTCGGGTACTCTAATCATTACAAAGTCCCTACTTGTACAGTAACAGGAGAAGAACGTTGTGTTTGTTGGACAATAGCACTTTGAAACTTTTAGTCTGTCTTTTCATCTTTATGGATGTTGAGAATCCTGTAATTGGCTCTTAGATAATCATCCATTATCCCCACAGGTTTGGACTCCTAGCAATCAAAGGGGAGTCTTTTCTCTATCCAAAAACTATGTAAAGGGGATTGTCCTGTTGATTTCGAAACGCTACTTTATTAGCTGCTCATGTTGTAACCAATTTCCATTTTCTAGTAAGCTACTGCACCGGGCGCAAATTTTTCTAGGATTTTTCCTATTGGTGCTCACAAGGCCGTTTATTTGGGGGTTTTGATATGTTGCTACAAAGGTTTGACTTATGTTAAAATTTTGCAATTTCACTCAGAGTGGTTGCGAAACTCCCCCGTTGTCACTTAATAATATCGTGGTGTCGATTTAGGACAAATAGATTGGCTATGAGGCGTGAGCAACCACGGGCATTTTTTATTCCTTAATTTGGGGCCATTACACGTACTAAATTGATCTAACTACTAGAGATTACTTGAACCTGATGGCTAGCGGAGCTGAGTGGTCTATTCAACTAGTCCATGGTCGTTTGGGGAAATATTTAAAATCGGAGCTGGCTTGGGCACCTTTCCCTTTGTGCTGAGCGTTTTTCAACATTTGCTACTTTACGCGTCTATGTTACACGCATTGGTCGGCCAAAAATAACTTTACGGCCCCGCCCAGTAAGGGTTCGTTTCCTTCCGGGACCGCAATACCGCACACGAATTAACTTTAATACCACAGTCCCAAGACTCAGGTATCACAATTGTGCCACAGGACCCTGCATTTTGAGGCCATACTACAACGCACTGCGTTAGGACAAAAAAATTGTGAGAAAGAATGGTTAATTTGGTAAATTGATTCATCACCTGATTCCAGAGCATATATGACCTTGTTCCACACGTCATTTTGACGCTGGGCATTGGCTAATTCATGAATGCCACTACATTGGCTCGACCTGGCACGTATTTAAACGTTGGATTAAACTCTTGTAATGTTAGGTACCGGCGCGCGAGTCTACCGCTAAGGTTTCTTCCCTTAAATATTTCGGTGACGGCTCGTGATCTGTAAATATAGTTATATCATAACCAAAGATAATATCCCTAAAATGTGTGAGAGACCAGACAAAAGCGAGCGTCTCCTGATGAGTGACAGAGTAATTTGACTCGGCAGGATTTAAGGTTCTACTCGCATATGCAACAGCGCGAATTTTACCGCTTGCGTCAGGTTGCATTAAAACCGCTCCAAGGCCCAGGGCAGACGCATCCGTAACATGATAAAAGGAGCCTTATAATCTGGAAACGCCAAGATAGGTGGGGTTGGGTTAGGGAAAATTCAAGTCTTGAAAACTTTTTATATTGTGCAGCATTCCAATGAAACGGTGTATCTTTCTTTAACAATCTGTTCAGAGGCGATGCCATGGCGGCAACATTTTTAATGAATCGCCGAATAATAGCCACACAATCCAATGAAATAACGGACATTGTCTACATTCTGTGGTTGCGGGAAGTTTTGAATTGCTTTAATCTTATCATTCATGGTGTGAGCTCCGTCCTCATCGACGATAATGTCCTAAGAAGGAAATTTTAGCTTTTAGAAACTCACACATCGTGATTTTAGCTTTTAAACCTGCTTCTTTAAGCTTAAGGATTTACAAGCTTCTAAAGTGGCAAAAGGGAGACTCTGAATCCTTACTACAAATTGATCACATCATCAAGATATGCATATACATTGTTTCCAAACATATAAAGCAAACAAGGTTATTATCATTCTTTGAAAAGTGATAGGGTGATTAAGCCCAAAAAAGGCATTCTAAGCCAAACTCAAAAATGTCCACTGGGAGTGCTGAAAGCAGTTACTTCCCTTGAACAGGGCGCCATCTTTACTTGCCAGAAACCCTCTTAGAAGATCAAGGCCCTACTAAAAAGGGTTTATTACCTGGTCCTAGAGCCATAAAACCCAGGTCACTTAAAACAGGGAGAGGATACCTATCGTCCTCAGTTACTCATTTACCCGCCTGAAAATCAATTACAAGTCTGTAACTTCCGTCCTTTTTAGGAACGAGAAATAAGGGGCGAGTTCCACGGTAAATCGTGAAATTTCTTATTACACCCTGTTCCAACATGTCTTTTATTTGTGTTCATCGACTATTTGCCTCTGACTGTGAGGAAGTCGATAGGCTGGAATATAGCCCCGGCTGGGTAACCAAGATTTTAATTTAATGTGATGTGTTGTTCGGTCAGTAAACGCCTAGACAATCTCCTGGCATGGCAAAAACATCACGGTATTGGGTGTAAAAAGTCCTAACAGTGAAAGGCTTTAATTCAGGATAGTCCATACAGTGACGAGTGAATCAAAGGGTCTGTACAGAGCCGGCTTGTTTTCGAGTGTATTATTGTATATGAAGAAAATACAAGTAGCTGGGGTTCCAAAGGTTCTGCTACAACCGACGCGTCATAAGCTAATGCTTTATTTAAACGAGGGACCCTTGTTTTAATTTGAGGGGGACTCGGTGGATGACCACAAAGGGCGACGGGTCTGTGTCCCTCACGAACCGTGCTCAGAGTTGATTACAAACTAGTTTTTTTATTTGACTAGGGCCTTCAAAAGCAAATGTCACACCCACGGTAGCTTTGGGGGGACTGACACGGGAATGTGCATGGCCACCAGGTGGGGTATCTCGTGGTCCCTAATACCGTGGCTTTAAAACTTTCAATTCTCCCTATTATCTTTTGGGTAAAAATTTACATTCTGAAGGGCAGGTACGGCCCTGAGTTTGAGCTGGTAAAATACCTAGATTTATTTTGCGATTTAGTCCACACTGGAAGTCAGGCGCATGGGTTGATTCATGGGCTTGAAACCCTTTTCCTTGAATTTTGATCATATTGATGTCAGGATGAATCACCATACGATTGGATTTGAGCGATTTCAACCCTAACAAACCCATCCGTGGGCAAGGAGAAGTTGGAAGCTACAAAAAAAATCCAAACGCATAATAGATGTGCCTTTTCCTAAGCTGATGGGTAGGCGAAACAATACCTAAATGTTGAGAGGCTTGCTAGTAACACCCATTAAATTTAGGTCATTGGGACAAAAGATTGACTTCCGCGCGACGCACGTTTTAGTGCAAGGTAAGCTTTCTGACAGCCCCATTGACGGCGGCGCCAGGGGTCCACTGCAAAACTATGCCTTTAACCGTCCCTTTTTTGTTGACAAAGCCATTATGTTGGCTTGACTGCAAGCGGCTACTAAGGATGCATATATCTCACCATCATCCGATACCACTACAGTATTTTCTTCCTTAATGATTTTTCTTCCTAAGTCGGGTCAGTCAGTCATTCTTTGTCTTTGAATGACCGCCCCTTCCACGGTCTCGGGAAAAGTTGTCTTTCTTTTGACAAGCGTTAAGGGCAGTCATCAGTGAAATGGGGGGTTTGCTTTCATGGATTAAAAACAATATGGATTGTTTCCTGTCGCGCCACGAGGGGAAGGAGGGATTAGGGTTGTATATTTTTTGTGTTGTTAGGTCGCATCTGCCTTCGCGGGGGAGGTGTCTCATCTTGATAATAATGTTTTTTGGGTTTAAACTGAGCATTTACAGGACCCTGGCGTCACGATAATTATTCTTCTCTTGGCTTACGCTGATCCTTGACACGATTAAAAACATCTGCTAGTGGTGTTTTCCTTCACGCTGGCAGTCGTGCAAGTGAAGTCGGTTTTCCTGACGCAGTCACGGCCGCATAGGAGAGTCAGGAGCCCCCTCATCAATTGGGTTAACGTCATAGGGGACATTAGAGGCGACATACGCACATCACTATCCTTCTCCCCCATTTTAGTTTTTAATTTAAAGAACAAAATCGGGGAGTTCTTCATTGTGTGTGTAGTTTAATGATAAAACTGCTCCTTCGACATTTCCCCTTTAGCCAAAATCATTACACAAAAAACTCCAGAAACTTGCATACATCGGGTAATTGCATGGTTTTCCGTGAGTCCACCATTGTCTTTTAAGTACTTAACGAAATCAGCAGATTTTCTGTTTGCGTCTACCTGCCCCATCAAAAAGATTCTTTGAGGCAGCCACTACCGTGCAATAGTTTTTACGCAAAATTTAACACCTTTTGACAAGCTGTTTTTCATTTTCCCCAAATGTTTCCAAGAAGTTTGACCGAAAGCCAGATCATTTTGTGCTTGTTGTGGCATGGTAAAAGCGCTGGCTTGCATTAAATGTGAAGCTCGTGAGCCAGCCTGTAGGCGTGAACGGATGAAAGATATTTGATCCCCTTCATCACATACAAAGGAGTTTTTTATGACATCTTCACAAAGACTAATATATTCCCTGGCAGTATAGCTTGGATCAGTACCCGAAAATTCGCGAATAGCTGCATTGTGGCAATATTTTAATAGCTCCAGCGCCTGAGGAGAGGCTGGGCAGGGGGCCAGAAGGACCTGCACCGGGAGGGTTAGTGGGAGACATTGTGTTAGTAGTCCAAGTTAGTTGAGTAAGTGACTGAGGTAACTCAGGAGAGACTCGTAGGTGGCGACTTCCATTTCTTAATTTACGAATATCCTCCTCTGGTAAATGTTTAACTAATTCTTCCTCACTGTCACTATTTGCTGCGGTCAGATGCTAAGACTTTCCGTCCTTTAGAAAGGTCTAAGAAATTTTCGGTGAGTAATTCACGCTCTTTTTTGACTTAGTCTGATTGTTTGTCCATTAATTATAAGTGAAAACTTTAAAACCCAAGATAAAGTGCTATTACCCATCCCCTTTTTGCTTTTAATGCAATACGAAAAAAAATGCATGTAAAATATATGGTGATATAAGAAGCGAAACATGTATAGGGGAAGTACTATAAATTATTTAACAAGTGCAAAGAAAAAAATACAACTACAAAAATAACTGACAAAAAATATTACACAAAAAGTAAAATCCATTTACCATTATCTACTGTTGTAAAACAAGTGGCGTACTTGAATATATATATATATATATATATATATATATAACTATATAAAATATATATATATATATATATATATATATATATATATATATATATTATATATATATATATATATATATATATATATATATATATATATATATATATATATATATTTTATATAATATATATATTTTATATATAATCATGTAAATGTCAGCTAAGGGGGGTGTACTCAAATGCTATACATGTAGTGTCAGCACGGCAGTATTCTTGTCCGTTCAGCTGAAGCGTTCCTCCAAGAGATGCCAATGCAGAAGCCAGATCAGCAAGAGTGGGGGAAGCAGGTGTCGGTTGGGGCGTTGTGATGACCTTGTAAGAAGTCGGGGCCTCTTCCGTAAAGCACGATAACAGCTCCCCTCCTGTGTTCTCTTGATAACCTCTTCTTCCACGCGTCCTCGTCCTTGTCCTCGCTGTTCTCTTCGCTGAATCTCGGAGTCAATGTAGGCTGGATTCTCTATACTGGGGAGTTATTAATTGACAACTCTTATGAACTAGATCTTTAAGAGGAGATGCTGAATTGTGGAAAAAATCACGAAGGCCAGGCTTGTCTGACACAGCTTTAAAAAAAATTGTCTCTCTCTGTCGCTCTGTCTACGTTCACAAACTCAATGTTGTTCCACAATATCGCTCACCTCACGTGTATTAATTGTTCATTATTTTACGGTACTGTAATATTATTGGTTGTTCGTATCCCAAGCTGTTTACCATTTATGTTACCCTTATCTGTATTGTTATTACAGGTAACTGGGGTCAACCCGAGTAGAAATATTACAAGTGTTGGTGGACACTGTAGGGGATGATTGCCTCAGAAGTGTAGAAATTTATTGGGGGGAGTCCCTTTACCGTCCTAGCCAGACACTTCAAATGGTAGTTTAATAAAAGTGGTCGAGCGGTTGTTTACATGGCTTTGTTAATATAAAGTACCAGAACAATAATTAACAATATATATATATATATATATTATTATATAATATATATATATATATTATATATATATATATATATATTAAAATATATATATATAGGATATATATATATTTTATATATATATTATATATATATATTTTTATATATATATATCTGTACACTTGAGGGGGAGTGACAAGTCACGTGTTCCGACGGCCAAGGGAATGGCTGGAACAGCTCAGTGACCTCCGTCCGTTGGCTTCTGTCTTCCCTCCGGCCAGTTTGAGCCCTATATGAGTTTTGGCCGGAATCGACAGGTTCCGGTCTTCATGTCTCTCAGGCTTGTTGCACTTGTGTCAGCGCATCATCCTTGGGCAGAGCGCTGAGATGGTTTTCAGACACAACTTGTGTGTGTAGGCTGAACCAAGGCGAGGTGTCTACTGTTGCATCAAGACACCAGGTTGTCTTGATGCAGGCCATGGGGTGATACTTCGTCAAACATAACCATCAAAGATGTTGTTGCCTCAGGGCAGACAGGCGGACAAAACATCCTGTAGCTTTATTGATAAAATTTACTATACATATAATCTATACTATTCAGGATCCTAATAAAGGTCCGTGATGGGCAGTTTTCAAAAAACACCAAAGCTGTACGAAATTCCTAAACATGAGACATTATTGGCCAATTAAGATAGTTTTCATTCAAAAAATTTTGATTGGCCTTTTTTTTGTCAGGTGTGATAAAAAAGGAAAAAGGACAAAAAGTTGACACGTGTATTATTAGACAAGTAAAGCGTCTTCATCTGCATTTACTTAATCTATACCTCCAACACGTCCTCGAAACTATGATTTACACACTACTGCAGAAAACCCCCGACTGAATAACGCTGAGAAAACACCTTCACAGTGATAAATTGTACAAAGGAAAATTGAAAATAAAAAAATTGACGAAGTAAGGGATCTCGGGGACGCATCTAAATCGGTGATGGTTTGTTCTTTCCACTGTCTCGTGCCTGTATCCTCCACCCCTCCGTTCTACACACTTCTCGCTGCCTCTCACATGTCTCTTCCTCTTCACCACCCACGCCTCCCGACGCACCAGCTATATATTCACATTTAAGTCCCACCCTTAATCACTGCTGACTGACTCAACTATTTTGCCCAGAAGAACTTGCCGAATATGGTTGTACATATAACGGCGAGTAAGACGAAGGAGATAAATTGGAGGAGGGACACCTTGGTCAAAGCTTCCACCCACATCCCCTTCCCCTCACCCTGGACACAGGCATGAACAGCTATATATGAAGTGGAGGTGAGGGAGGATAAGGGGATCTGCGAGGTGTTAGGTGTGGGATGGAGTGACTGGGGGTGGTGGGAGAGGGTGACCAGGGGTGATAGGATGGTGTGAGGAGGTATTCTTGGCATTCTGAAATGTATAGAAGAAAGTGCTAAAAACTAACAGAGGAGGATGCGTTGTTGTTGCGGTTGTTGTTGTTGTGTATTGGTAATAGTGGTGGTGGTGAATAATAGAAATAGAGAATAAATATGTTGCATACGAATGTAATAATAAATTGCATTTCATGGTGTCCTGGGATGAGGAAATGAAACGAATACAGAAACAATATTAATGTGAGATTCTTATAATATGCACGAGAATATGGTGTAAATGTGTCTATGTTTGTATACACCAAGTTCATAAAACACTGTAAATCTGGACTGCGCACGGAATATCGGACTGTTGCACAATGGCTCTTAAGTCGGAGGGCCGCTCGGATTCATATATCTTATATATAATATATATATATATATATATATAATATATATATATATAATTATATATATATATATATTTTCTTTTTAGATTCATCATGAAGTTTCAGGGGGGACAGAGGGCACTCGGTATACTTGGGGTTGTTTATGCAACGTTTCGCCAAGGCACTTGGCATCATCAGGCTAAAAATAGTTAAAATTTAAATATTGTAATGCTAAAAAGCGAACATCTAAAAAATTTATTCTAAGAAACAATAAAATATTCCTATATTTTCTAAAGTTACTAATAATAAATAAAAATATAATTTGTACTTAACGGACCTTGGTGTGTGTGCTGTCTGAGTTTGGGAGAGGACTGAATGAACACTGGTTTTTTTGGGTGACATTTCAGCTTGTGTGGGGCGATCGAACCGAGAGTCGGGCATCGAAACAGTGGTAATCATTTGAGTATAAAGTAGTTGTTGTGAAAAAAGACTTGGTATTAAGATCAGGGGACAAGTGCTTGATGGATAGCTTCTAATAATTTAATGTCACTAGGGTAGTGTGCCTTGGATAGGATACTGAAGTCATTCATGAAAAAGGGTGATCTAAATATGTGAGTGTGAGCGGATTGCAGATTTCGAAGGTGAAGAAATGGGTCGACCAGTACGTGCAGAAACACCTTTATGCTCAGAAAGCCTAAAGGGGTTTGATTCCTTGTCGTCTCGCCGACGTATCTAGCGTTACAGCTAGAACATTTGAATTCAAATTTTGTTAGAAATAAGGGCTTTAGGTATAGAGTCTTATATTGAAATGAGTTCTTACCTCTGAGTTTTGAGTTACCCCACTCCTATGAGTCCCCTTACCCCAAGAACTCCAAATTTTAAATATAAAGACTCTATACTAAAGCCCTTATTTTTAACATAATTTATGAATTCAAATGTTCTAGCTGTAACGGGTAGATACGTCGGCGAGACGACAAGGAAACTAACCCTTAGGCTTTCTGAGCATAAAGGTGTTTCTGCACGTACTGGTCGACCCCTTTCTTCACCTTCGCAATCTGCAATCCGCTCACACTCACATGATTTTTGATCACCCTTTTTTTTATGAATGACTTTAGTATCCTATCCAAGGGGACACTACCCTAGTGACACTAAATTATTAGAAGCTATACACATCAAGCACTTGTCCCCTGATCTTAATAACCAAGTCATTTTAAAAAACAATACATATACTCAAATGATTACCACTGTTTCGATTGCCCGACTCCGGTTCGATCGCCCCACACAAGCTGAAATGTCACCCACAAAAACCAGTGTTCATTCAGTCCTCTACCAACTCAGACAGCACACACAAACCCAAAGGTCCGTTAAGTACAAATTATATTTTATTATTAGTTAGTAACTTTAAAAATATAGGAATATTTTATTGTTTTAGAATTAATTTTTTAGATGTTCGCTTTTTAGGGAAATTTCAATATATTAAATTTTTTAAAATATTTTTTGCCTGATGAATGCCAAGTGCCTTGGCGAACGTTGCATAAACAACCCCAAGTATACCGAGTTTTCTCTGTCACCCTGAAACTTCATGTATATAAAATATATATATATATATATATACTAAATATATATAATTATATATATAATTTTTATATATATTATATATATATATATATATATAATATAATTATATATATATATATATATATATTATATATATATATATAAAGATCATATAGACTGGTTTATCAGTATATATGATATACTGTAATCTTCGTAAATGTTTGTTCTATAATATTATCAAATAAAAAACAGTAAAACACGCTACAGAAATGCCATTACGAGACTCTGAAGAAATATGCATGAACTTAATATTCACTTCAACTCTTCGCTATTTAAAACTTTGCCAGTCAACTTTAATCATGAAAGGTATCAATAGAATCGCAATTTTATTAGCTTTCCATTATTGTATTTCGTTTTCTTATAAATGAATTACCACCATGCAAAAATTAGCGGTAACTAAATAAATAAAATAATCAATCGGGTAATTTTCCCGATTGATTAAGTTATTTATTTAGTTAACGCTAATTTATACATGGTGCTAATTCATTTATCAGAAAACGAAATATATAAGTAAATAGATAATATCATCAATCAGGAAAATTACCCGATATATTTATTTAACGCTAATGTATGCGTGGTTCTAATTCATTTATCAGAAAACGAAATATATCAATTGAAAGCTAATATAATTGCACTTCTATTGATACCCTTCATGATAAAAGTTGACTCGCAAATGGCGAAGGGTTGAAGTGGATATTAAATTCATGCATATTTCTTCAGAGTCTCGTAATGGCATTTTTTTTACCGTGTTTTACTGTTTTTATTTGATAATATTATAGAACAAACATTTATGAAGATTACAGTATATCATATATACTTCTGGGACTGAGAGTGCTGTGAAGTGTGGGGCAGGTGTATCCAGCTTCTTTCCTGTGAATACAGGAGTGAGGCAAGGGTGCGTCCTTGCCCCATCACTTTTCAACGCTTGTATGGACTGGGTATTGGACAAGGTTGTAGATCAAAGTGATTGTGGAGCATCCGTCGGCAGCACCAAGATCACTGATCTTGTTTTTGCCGATGATGCAGTAATCTTTGCTGAGTCGCTGGTGATCCTGGTGATGGCTCTCGAGGCGCTGCACGAGGAGGCAAAGCCTTTGGGACTTGAGGTCTCCTGGCTCAAGACCAAGGTCCAGGTGTTTGGAGACTTACTAGATGAAGCAGTACAGTCTGTTCATGCGTGTGGCGAGGACATTGAGATCTTGGAAAGTTTTACATACCTTGGTAGCGCAGTCCATAATGACGGCGGGTCACGTCAAGAAGCCTTACGGCGGATTGGCATAGCCCACGGTGTTATGGACTCGCTCAGCGGGAGTATTTGGCGTTGTCGGTACCTGTGCAGGAGGACAAAGATACGGATCTTCAAGTCGCTTGTGATCCCTGTCTTACTCTATGGTTGTGAGACATGGACACTAAATAGTGACTTGAAGAGACGAATCAATGCCTTTGGTAATAAGTGTCTTCGCAGAATCATGGGGTATCGCTGGGATGATTACGTGTCAAATCAGCGATTGCACCGTGGGACTGAATCGAGGCCTAATACCTGCATAGTCCGTCAGCGCCAACTTCGGCTATATGGGCATGTGGCACGCTACCCTGAAACCGATCCTTCCCATCGGGTTGTATCTGTAAGAGACAATCCGGCGTGGAGGAGGCCAAGGGGGCGCCCACAAGGCTCGTGGCTGGGGCAAGTTGATGTTTCTTGTCGGGAGCGGCTTGGTATGGGAAAGGAGCCTGCATGGGAACTCGCGCGTGGTGACCACTGGGAGTGGCGTCGTAGGGTGGGCGAGGCGACGCGCCCCCCGGCGTATGCCCCCAATGATTGATTGGTTGATTGATATATACTGATAAACCAGTCTATATGATAGTCCATAGACCACTATATCTTTTTGTCGGGCGGGCCGCGGGCCGCTATGCAGCCTGGCAATTTCAAAATATTGTCGCGTGAACAGGCCAGAGATATAGTGTTCTATGCCTAGTTGTATTCATCTAGTTGTATTTTACAGGGCCTGATCTACACTCTTATGACCCCGTCTCCACATCTACATTTTATCATTCATCCTTAGTACTTACTGTTGGCCGAAACTAGCACCCCGGGAGGTGGGTCACAAACCCCCGGCTTACACCCGGTACCCATTCACTGCTGGGTGGACAAGGGCTTGGGTTTTAAGAAGACCGCCCATCTCTCCTCGCTCCACCCGTGGATTGAACCCGGGAATTCTTGGTTCTGAACCGAGCGTGCTACCACTACACTACGGAATACCCGTTGTGTGTTAACCCGTATAAGTGTTAATAAGCAAGATAAGAGATAAGATTTTCATCCTATCTAGACACTTTGCAAGTACCAACTACAAGGTTATTGACTATACAAAGCGCCGCCACGTCAGCACGAACTAGGCGGACTCGAACCGCTGACCGAATGCACAGGGACGCTGCACATTGCGAGTTCACGTCTCTACCAACCTTGCCACCCTGACGGGCTGTTAATAAGCAAAGAGAACCTGATTTCAGAAAGGACAATTATGCAGGATTAAGAAGACACCTAGAGGAAATTAACTGAGGGTGTAGGATAGAGGGGAAGGAGTGTTCCAAGGTCAGCGCGGTGACAGCTGGAAAGGCCAATTATGCAGGATTAAGAAGACACCTGGAGGGGATTAACTGGGGGTGTATAATAGAGGGGAAGGACTGTTCTAAGGTCAGTGCTTAGACAGCTGGTAGTGAGTTCGGAGCGGATGTGGATTATACATTATTTGTAATGAATTTTATTGCAGGACAGAAAAAGAATATTCCTTATAGGGCAATAAGATCAAGGAAGAGTGACCCGAAATGGATGACCACGAGTTTAAAACACAATATTGGAGTAAAAAAAAACATGTACTTAAGGTTCAAGGCTGGACAGGTGAGCAAAGAAAAGTATAACGTGATGGCGAAGACAGTGAAGAGCTTAACAAGAGTAGCTAAGAGCAATTATGAGATTAAAGTCACTGGACAGGCAAAAAGAGACCCTAAGAGGTTCTATCAGCTATATAAGACGAAGACAAAGGAATTAGTGGGGCCGTTAAGATTAGAGCAGAGTGAGGTCTTAAATACAAATGAGGATATGTGTAAAAATTTAAATGAGTATTCCTTAACCCGTGGGCTGCGGCATGCCTTCCGGAAGGCTCTCTTGAGTGACTGCGGCATGCCTTATGGAAGCACGATTTTCAATCGCATACAAAAACCGCGCCAACATTCGTAGAAGTCCACAAACTGTGTCACATGTAGGCTGAGATGTCAGCTGTCGATAACACACACCACCATCTGCCTAACTACGCTGTACGTAGTGATACCACTCCTTGGGTTTTTTCCAAAGATCTTGAGGTTTAGGCCATGGTCTTGGTATATTTGTTGTCTATCTTTGGATTTTTTGGGGGATTGTTCAAGTATTTCTCCAGCAGTTTATCTCAAGGTAAGCATATTTACCATATTTAAAATTCAGTTTCAATTTTTTTTTATATATAATATGTTGCAAGCACGGAAATAATGATAATTGCATGAATATATCCAACATATTGTTATACCTACTTATACTGACATATATCACGGTTATTCCCCCCAAAAATGCATACAATATGTATAGCAAGCATAATTTGAGTGCATCTCTGTTCAACAACAGCACCAACTGCGTATGAGGCATGCATAGCCCCGAAACAGAGAGATAAACTGACACCAACCTTCCTTATCACCCTCCCGCCCTCTTCCGTTGGCTTTTACTTTTCATATACTTTGTTATTTACTTGCTACACACGCTTTATTTTGTGCGGTATATTTCTCACAAGGGCCATCTGATGCAAGTGTATACGCTTAAATAGCCATCAGAATGCTTTATAGGCGAAATATAAAGCGCTTTGTATTATCAATAATCGCCTCAAAAATCCCAAGATCTTGGGAAAAATCCTAAGGAGTGGCACCTCTGACCCTCACCTCAGCAGTCTCTCGGTAGCGGGTTGGTGCCATTCGCGCCAGATATTTCAACTCCCGACCACAACCACACCACAACCCCATACGTTTGGGTTAAAAATAAATATATTGCCGGATGCGGATTTTTACTACCTTGACGTTGATGTGATTTTCATTCAATTCTGTAATAGTCACTGTTCTATCCACATTGCCGCTCTGTGGGCACTAAAAAATTCACAGCTCCCGCAGTCCACGGGTTAAGTGTTTTTACTCAGGAGGATACACAGGCAATACCTGAAAGTGAACAGATGAACTCATGCCCATTATATTTATGCCCGTAATCATGCCAAATCTATACTTCAACTTACCAAAAACTCCTTCATTCATAGAAAATTTCAAAATCTTTCTGAATCAAATTCCTCTCGTGACTTTTGGCATCTAGCTAATAACATCTCTAACAATTTTTCTTCTTCATCTTTCCCTCCTATGCTTCACCCAGATGGCTCCACAGCTGTCTCATCTATTTCTAAAGCTGAACTCTTCGCTCAAACGTTTGCTGAAAATTATACTCTAGTTGATGAAGGACTTGTTCCTCCTTCTCCTCCACCCTCTGACTATATTATGCCTGTTATTAAGATCCTTCGTAATGATGTTTTCTTTGACCTATCTGGCCTAGATCCTCGGAAGGCTTACGGTCCTGACGGAGTCCCTCCTATTGTTCTCAAAAACTGTGCTTCTGTGCTTGCACCCTGCCTGGTCAAACTTTTCCGTCTTTGTCTATCTACTTCCACCTTTCCTTCTTGCTGGTAGTTTGCTCACATCCAACCTGTTCCTAAGAAGGGTGACCGTTCTAATCCTTCAAACTACCGTTCTATAGCTTTGACTTCCTGCCTTTCTAAAGTTTTTGAATCTATACTTAATAAAACGATTCTTAAGCATCTATCTGCTCACAATCTTCTATCTGATCGTCAGTACGGTTTCCGTAAAGGGCGATATACTGACGATCTTCTAGCTTTCCTAACTGAATCTTGGTCATCCTCCTTTAGGGGTTTCGGTGAAACTTTTGCTGTTGTCCTTGACATATCAAAATCTTTTGATAAGAGTCTGGCACAAATCTTTAATTTCCAAACTACACACATTCGGTTTCTATCCTTCTCTCTGTACCTTCATCTTAAGTTTTCTTTCAAACCGTTCTATTGCAGATACTGTAGACGGACATTGTTCTTCTCCTAAATCTATCAATAGTGGTGTTCCCCAGGGCTCTGTCCTATCACCCATTCTCTTTCTATTATTCATTAATGATCTTCTATGTCTAACTCAAAGCCCTATCCACTCTTACGCTGATGATTCTACCCTGCATTTTTCAACGTCTTATATTAGACGTCCAACTCAACAGGAACTAAGTGATTCACGGAGAGATGCCACCGAGCGCCTAACTTCTGATCTTTCTATAATTTCTGATTGGGGTAAAGCAAACCTTGTTTTGTTCAATGTCTCAAAAACCCAATTTCTTCACCTATCTACTCGACAAAACCTACCAGTGAACTATTCCCTCTTCTTCAATGACACTCAACTATCTCCTTCTTCTACAATGAACATTTTAGGACTATCTTTTACTAAATATATGAACTGGAAATCTCACATCTCTTCTCTTGCTAAAACAGCTTCTAAGAAGTTTGGTGTCCTGTGGCGTCTGCTTCCTATTTTTTCTCCCTCCCAGTTGCTTGCTCTGTACAGAGGCCTTATCCACCCAAGTATGGAATATGTCTCACATGTTTGGGGAGCATCCACTCATACAGCTCTCCTAAACAGGGTTGAGTCAAAAGCTTTTCGTCTCATCAACGTCGTTTTCATCCCCTCCTCTGACTGACTGTCTTCAGTCTTTAAATCACCGCTGGTATTTAGCTTATCTTGCTATCTTCTACCGTTATTTTCATGCTCACTGCTCTTCTGAACCGGCTAACTGCATGCCTCCCCCCCTCCCGCGGCCTCGCTGCACAAGACTTTCTACTCATTCTCATCCCTATTTTGTCCATCTTCCTAATGCAAGAGTTAATCAGTATCTTTACTCTTTCATCCCTTTCACTGGTAAACTCTGGAACTCTCTTCCTGTTTCAGTTTTTCCACCTTCCTACGACTTAAATCTTTTCAAGAGAAGAGTAACAAGACATCTCCCGAACTAAATTGGCACAGGGGGGCTGGATAGGTTCATGGATGGGGATGAAAGGTGGATGTAGATTGTAGGTAGTGTTAGGTGACAGGAACTACCATGTGTAGGCCTCAAGGCCTCTTGTAGCTTCCTTATTTTCTTATGTTCTTATGTTCTTATGTGTATGTGTGTGTTTGTGTGTGTATGTATGTGTGTGTGTGTGTGTGTGTGTGTGTGTGGTGTGTGTGTGTGTGTGTGTGTGTGTGTGTGTGTGTGTGTGTGTGTGTAAAAAAAACACCCAGCCTACAAAAGACTAGGTCTAACCCTTAGCACCGATGAAACACATGCTAAACATTTCAGAAATACACAAGTGTTACAAATGCACAAGAACAGAAAAATACAACAGAGAAAAACACAGAGGCTATAAAGCAAATAATAATATGCTGCAATATTGAGTGAGGGCCTGATGCCGAGAAAAAAATGACACAAGACAAAATGTTAGAAAAAATAGGTTTTGAGTATAACAGTGCTCTAATTTGTATCACAGAATCCCATCTGCGAAGTGAAATAAGAGATGCTGAAGTAAAATTCGAAGGCTATGAAATTTATCGAGCTGATAGAGTTAACGAGAGAAAAAAAGGAGGAGTGCCATACGCCAAGACATAGCGAAAGAAGCGAAAGTGATAGCTGCAGGCTCTATCGGAGCGATATAATACGCTATTGTATATATAAAAAAGTGGAAAAGGATGTACCCTATACAGACCACCAAGATGCTCAACAGAAAATATGTCTGAGGTTATCAGATATATAGAGTCAGAAGTAGGAAATCTGGGAAATCCCGAGTCTACGATAGTGGTTAATGGGAACTTTAATTTATGATATCTACAGTGCAATGAGTCAACGATATGTGGGCTCCAGACGTGGAATAGTGGAGCCTTTCAGAGGTGCAAGTCTGGAATTCGCCATCATAAGGTGGAAAGAGACCGTCTGGCCTTCAGAGATGGTCAGCTGGTATGCAACAGCCTCATAACCATACTTTGAGGCGTCGCAAAAGTGGTGTAATTGAGCTGTTCTCAAAAGCTTGCCCTCTGGCGTGACACATCTGGAAATGCTGAACCTCTTGATGACAGATATATCATTCAGCCAACGGCCCCGTTGTTCTTCCAAGTACCTTGGCAATGATTCATCCCATCTCTTCTGCAGTCTACATAGCTGCTGGAACAGTCTTTTGGCCTGCAGTATAAACGGGCTCACAAATCCTAAGGGGTCATACACTGTGCTGACGGTTCTCATGACTCTCTTGGTCTTTGGATTACCTCTAACCTGTATTTCAAATTTGAAGTAGTCAGATTCAGTATCCCATAGGATACCAAGTACGCACTCCGTAGGCTGCTTGCTCAGGCTGATATTCAAGGTGGTGAAGGACTTTCCCCATTCTTCTTTGGGTATGCTGTTCATCAACTCGGGTGAGTTGGAGGCAAACTTTGTCAGGCGAAACCCTCTTCAGGCCAGAAGTTGCACAACCTGGTTTGCAAGGGAAACTGCAATCTCTAGGGTATTCACAGATTTCAAGCAGTCGCCCACTTAGAAATTACGTAGAACTGTGTTCAACACGGCCTGAGGGAATTCGTCTTTAACCCTGAGGAAGGCTACAGAAGGGCATTAAATAATCTAGAGGAAAGATTTGGAGACCCTTACCATATAACTTGTGAGTGGGTCAGGAAGGTCACCAGCAGACCAGATGTAGAGGGAGCAGGTGATCTTCAAGTATATGCTGATGAACTGGACTGTTGCCTGGAGTCTCTCAAAGAGATGAAATCTCCCAGCCAGCTAGGAAGTGGAGACAACATGCTCAAGATAGTGGAGGAGTTACCCTTTTACCTACAGACTCGATGGGTGAAGGCCAACTATGATATTCGTTCAAAGTACAGGAGAGGAGCAGAGTTTACATAACTTATGAAGTTCATTTGTGATGCCTCGGATGAGGCCTTATACCCTGTCTTGGGGAAATTGATGAGGAGGGACAAAGTAAAGAATCAGCAGACCAACCTTCAGAAGAGACATACCGGAAGTTTTACTGCATGTATTGTACAGCTCTTACAGAGAACGGAGCAACCGCACCAGAGAGCAAGAAGCAGACAGCTGGTAAATGTCCATGTTGTGGACAAGGACACTATGTGATACGGTGTTCACAGTTCAAGGCCATGAAGGTCAAGTACCGCTGAAACCTTGTGATGTCCAAGGGTCTGTGTGTGAATTGTTTAGCACAAGGACACCATGGGAGAGATTGCTCTAGGAACTTCATTTGTACAGTGGATGGCTGTGGGATGAAGCACAACAAGTATCTTCATCTACCAGCCAGGAGAGATGGAGATTATACCACACCAGAAGCAACACCACAGAAGCTTGCAATAGTGACACCTACAAATAACCCTATACCCCAGAACGCCACTGTGAACAACGTAGTTAGCAAATTTGCTAGCAGTCAGGGTGGAAAGCTGGCTCTACCCATAGTACCAGCTAGAGTTTGATACAATCTATAGCACTATAGGCCTAGATACTAATATCATTGTTGATACATACGAGATGTTAGACCCAGGGACTAACACCACGTACTGCACAGAAGAGTTATGTGAGAAGCTGGGAGCCAGAGGTGTGACTCGTCAGATGGAACTCATCACCATTGCCCAGACAAGAATACCTGTAGAGTCCACAGTCATCACTCTTCTTGTGTCAGACATAAGTGACACCCAGGACCTTTGCTGCATACCTGAAGTGGCTGTCAGACCGACTCTGAATATAGACTTATCTGGTTTATCTAGCCGTGTTGATATTCAGAGGTGGCCACACCTAAAAAACTTGGAGATACCTGAATTAACGGTGGATCAAGTGCACCTACTTATAGGGCAGGATTGTGCAGACCATTTATTGCCAGATAAAGTTAAGAAGAGGCAACCTGGTGAACCTTTTGTCATTCACACACCAATAGGAAGGGCCATTAATGGTCCACTTGACCCCTTCAGATCCGTAATAATCTTCTCATTTTCTACGCACCACTTCAATTCTGGAAATGGACTTGTCCAAGTTGTGGGAGTTAGAAGGAATCAACTCTGAAACACCTGGAATGTCTCAGAGTGACTTAAAGGCTTTGAAAATCTGGGACAGAAGCAAAACATTCGTGAACAGTCAATACACCTTGGATATCCCGTTTAAGGCAGATATACCTTGTCTACTTGACAACCGCACCATGGCAGAAAAACGCCTACGGATGTTGGGAAGGCGGCTGGACAAAAACAACGACCTAAAAGAGAGGTACACGGGATATATCCACAAGCTCCTTGAGAAAGGGTATGCTGGTGTGGTGCCCACTGCAGACATGAACAGAGCTGATGGTAAGGTGTGGTACCAGCCACATCAACTAGTCCACAACCCTAAGAAGCCCGACAAGACAAGAATTGTATTTGACTGCTGCAAGGCTTGGGAGGTCATCCTTAAACGATCATGTGTGCCATGGGCCAGATTTGGCCAACAAGCTGATGGGTGTCTTGCTGAGGTTCAGAGAGGGAGCCATTGCATTCATGGGATATATTGAGGCAATGTTTCACCAGGTGAGAGTGACCCCAGATGACCGAGACGTGTTGCGCTTTCTTTGGTTCCAGGAAGACGATATAGAGGGACGATCAGTGACATACCGCATGACCTCTCACCTGTTTGGTGGTGTGTGGAACCCCAGCTGTGCGAACTTCTCACTCCAGCAAGTGACCAGAGAATTTAAAGACGAATTCCCTCAGGCCGTGTTGAACATAGTTCTACGTAATTTCTACGTGGACGACTGCTTGCAATCTGTGAATATCCTAGATATTGCAGTTTCCCTTGCAAACCAGGTAGTGTAACTTCTGCCCAGAAGAAGGTTTCGCCTGACAAAGTTTGCCTCCAACTCACCCGAGTTGATGAACAGCATACCCGAAAAAAAGAATGGGGAAAGTCCTTCACCGCCTTGGATATCAGTTTCAGCAAACAACCTACAGAGCGTGTACTTGGTATGCTATGGGATACTGAATCTGACTACTTTGAAATACAGAAATGCAGCAACATTCAACAAATTTGAAATACAGGATAGAGGTAATCCAAAGACCAAGAGAGTCTTGAGAACCCTCAGCACAGTGTATGACCCTTTAGGATTTGTGAGCCCGTTTATACTGCAGGCCAAAAGACAGTTCCAGCATCTATGTTTACTGCAGAAGAGCTGGGATGAATCATTGCCAAGGGACTTGGAAGAACAACGGGGCCGGTGGCTGAATGATATACCTGTTATCAAGAAGTTCAGCATTTCTAGATGTGTCACGCCTGAGGGCAAACTTTTTAGAACAACTCAATTACACCATTTTTGCAACTCCTCTGAGTATGGTTATGGGGCTGTTGCATACCTGCTGACCATCTCTGAAGGCCAGACGGCCTCCTTCCACCTTATGATGGCGAACTCCAGACTTGCACCTCTGAAAGGCTCCACCATTCCACGTCTGGACCTGGCTGGAGCGTTAGAGGCAGTAAGGTTGGACAAGGTTCTACAAGAGGAACTAGAGATTCCACAAGACCTAGAGGAATCCGTTTACTGGACTACAAAGCACTGGGAAGAGGTTCTAGACCTATGTAGCCAACAGAGTGGCTACAATTCTGGAGTATACCACACCAACCCAATGGAAACATGTGTCCACTTCAGAGAACCCGGGAGATGATGCCTCTCGAGGGACGACGGCGGAGGACTTTGTTAGTAATGAGCGCTGGAAGGAGGGACCAGGTTTCCTTTACCAGGGCAGATCCAGATGGCCCAAAAAGCCTGCATTTAACTGTACATAACTGGATAAGGCAGCCGAGGATAAGCCATCCCCGGTAGTGTATGCAATCAAGACTGAGGAGGATAACACAGGCAGACTGCTGAGCTACTACTCTTCCTGGTACCGCATGAAGAAAGCAGTGGTTCCTAAGACTGCGCCAGATACTTCGCAAGAAATCACATCAGAAGGGACCACTGGTTGCAGATGAGCTGAAAACTGCTGAAGAAGCCATTATCAGACAAGCACAACACGTTCTCTTAGAGGACAAGAAGTCTTGATAAACTGGACCCCAAGAAGTCAGCCTCAGGCCTGCTGCTTGTCGGAGGAAGGCTGACAAACTCGAAGCAGGAAGAGTGCAATAAACACCAGCTGATACTACCCTGTGAACACTCAGCCTCTAAGCTCATTGGAGAAGATATTCATAAGAGATCAGGTCATGCTGGAGTGGAACGTGTACTAGCAGATACTAGGAGACGCTATTGGATAATCAAGGGAAGAAAGTTGGTAAAGAAAGTAGTGTACCAGTGCATCATATGTAGGAAACTGAGGGGCAAGATATAAGTACAGCAGATGGCCAACCTGTCAGAATCTAGAATTACACTGTCAGAGCCACCATTCACCCGAGTGGAAGTGGACTACTTCGGTCCATTCATGGTGAAGAGGGAACGCTCTGATGTAAAGAGGTACGGCTGTATCTTCACCTGCCTCGCCATCATAGCTGTACACAGTGAAGTGGCACACACCCTGGACACATACAGCTTTATCAATGCGCTGGAGAGGATCATGGCCAGAAAAGGGAAGCCTAAGGAAATCTTGGCCGACAATGGTACCAACTTTGTCGGGGCCCAGCAAGTTCTCCGTTGTGCCGTTGAAGACTGGAACCAGAGGCAGATACATGAGCATCTGTTGAAGAAGGAGGTCACTTGGAAGCTCAATCCCCCTAGAGCCTCTCACATGGGAAGAGTCTGGTAGAGGTGGATTCGGACCATCAGAGCAGTGTTGGTGGGTGTGATGAAGCAACATACTATGGACGATGAGGCTCTGGTAACTCTAATGACAGTGGTGGAAGGCATAGTAAATGGTAGGCCCATCACCAAGCTGTCGGGCGACCCTAGAGATGAGAGATGCTGGAGTGGAACGTGTACTAGCAGATACTAGAAGACGCTATTGGATAATCAAGGGAAGAAGGTTGGTAAAGAAAGTAGTGTACCAGTGCATCATATGTAGGAAACTGCGGGGCAAGATATAAGTACAGCAGATGGCCAGCCTGTCAGAATCTAGAATTACACTGTCAGAGCCACCATTCACCCGAGTGGGAGTGGACTACTTCGGTCCATTCATGGTGAAGAGGGAACGCTCTGATGTAGAGAGGTACGGCTGTATCTTCACCTGCCTCACCATCATAGCTATACACAGTGAAGTGGCACACACCCTGGACACATACAGCTTTATCAATGCGCTGGAGAGGATCATGGCCAGAAAAGGGAAGCCTAAGGAAATCTTGGCCGACAATGGTACCAACTTTGTCGGAGCCCAGCAAGTTCTCCGTTGTGCCGTTGAGGACTGGAACCAGAGACAGATACATGAGCATCTGTTGAAGAAGGAGGTCACTTGGAAGCTCAATCCCCCTAGAGCCTCTCACATGGGAAGAGTCTAGTAGAGGTGGATTCGGACCATCAGAGCAGTGTTGGCGGGTGTAATGAAGCAACATACTATGGACGATGAGGCTCTGGTAACTCTAATGACAGTGGTGGAAGGCATAGTAAATGGTAGGCCCATCACCAAGCTGTCGGACGACCCTAGAGATGAGAGATCCTTAACACCTAACCACCTACTGATGCTGAGGTCAGGACCCATGCTACCTACTGGGTAGTTTGAGATCAGGGATATCTATTGTCGTCGATGGAAGCAAGCGCAGTATCTAGCGGATGTCTTTTGGCACATATGGTTCCGGGAGTATCTTCTCACTCTACAAGAGCGCACAAAGTGGCTGAATCCAAGTCCAAATCTCAAAATGGGCGACTTGGTGCTGATGAAGCCTGATAACGTGCCCAGGAATCAGTGGTCACTAGGACTAGTGGCAGAGACCTACAAGAGTGCAGATGGCTTGGTCAGATCCGCTGAAATCAGAACAGCAACAGGTACTTACGAGAGGTCCATCACCAAAATCTGTGTATTGGAGAGTGCCACCACAGATCATAGCATGATTGAAGACTTGATTGAGATGTCCTTAGATGATGAGAAGGGATGTAAATTGGGCTAGCTGACGAGGTGTAGGCGGATCGCTGCCTCGTGGGCTCGCTCATTGCATAAGAAATGTGAGACGGAAGCTAACTGGGAATTTGTGCACATGTTGGTTAACTTTATATTTACATTATACATACATGTATTGTGTACCTGATATAGTGTATAGTGTATGTATAGTGGTGTATTTAGTATGTGTACTGCAATTTGAACTTTGGGTTTTGTATTTCACAGGTGTTAAATGTTAGTTAGTAAGTGCACCACTCCAGTAGGTGCATTGTGGCCGGGATGTAACACCAAAAATAGGTATAGTAGTACTTTTCATTTGTATTGGTGTCGGGTGTGGGAGTGTAAGCGATGTACACATAAGTTGTAGGAGTGTAAGCGATTTACACATAAGTTGTAGGAGTGTAAGCGACGTAGAGAGCGTGGGGGTAACGCGACGAAGGAACACGTGTAAGGCTGTACCAGAGGCAGCTTATGTAGTTTGTGAAGCGTTTGGTTATGGATGCACCCAGCAGATACTTATTTGGATTTGTAAACACCTAGAGAATGCCAGAAACTGTAAGTAGAATCGGTGTGTACCTTGTGATTGTAAAATATGAATTTTTGGTGTGAACTTTCGTGGTCTAGTTAACATAAAGGATGAGTGCTTTACGGAATCTGTATAACGTGATGATATTCTTATGGGACTGAGTTGATTCAGGAATATTTTCTATATGCGGTTTTAAATGGTTGATTTCTTTGATTAAACGTGGTTCTTACATTATTAATTTTGTTTTTGTCTGCAGTTGAACCGTTTCTTCAATAAACCATAGAGCAAGAAAACGCATGTCATTGTCTGGCGACGTAAAACCACAAGTACACCAAGGCATACCCCCTACACTACGTGTGTAATAATAATAATATATATATATATATATATATATATATATATATATATATATATATATATATATATATATATATATATATATATATATATATATATATATATATATATATATATGTATATATTATATATATATATATATATATATATATATATATATATATATATATATATATATATATATATATATATATATATATATATATATATATAAATATATATTTATATATATATATATATATATATATAAATATATATTATATATATATAAAATTATATATATATATATATATATATATATATATATATAAATATATATATATATATATATATATATATATATATATATATATATAATATATATATATATAATATATATTATATATATATATATATATATATATATATATATATATATATATATATATATATATATATATATATTATATATATTATATATATATAATATATAACTTCTCATAGAAGTTTTTGAGTGGTTAAAGGGATACAATAAAGGATTAATTTATATATATATATATATATATATATAAATATATATATCAGTCTCCTTGGATTGAAGACCTGTTTCTTACCTACCAATCTATTTTTTCAGACCAGCCTGGCTGCATCAAAACCAGCGACCACGACATCACCCTCACCGCAAAAAAAAAATACAAGCTGAAATATACTTTGTGCCTATCCTACTCCAACTGCTACTACCAGGTCTATTACTACTGTTTTTTGGTTTCAGTGGTTTCCAAGCAGTGGCTTCCCCGAAAGTAAGTGTGGCCTTAAACGAGCTAACGGGACTCAGCCGGCTCTTGTTAGCGGCCAACACTTCCTCCTGGCATTTTGAGAGGTCACTTTCACTAAGGCCGAGACAACGAAGCTGACTTAAACCAATCACGTTTGCTTCGGCACCTGTGTCGGGAGTGAACTGCAACTTACACTGGCCAGTTATAGGGAATTCTGAGCTGGCGACCCCGATGAAAACCTTCGGCGCCCAATGTTTCCGGACGGTGAGTCTGACGTCCCTGATCCGTAAACTATGGGCTTTTCGGGCACCAGGAGGTTGGGCACCCCTACCTTCACTAGTACGACCTTGATGGATGCCTTTTTTGTGACACACCTTGTAGTGTCAAGTGATACCGCAGGCGTCACACCGCTTACCCCATGCCTTGCATTGCTTCTGGCGTCCTTGTGGGTGAGGCTCACCTCCACACCCTTCACACTTGGCGCCACCCTCATGATGGCGGTGGCGAGATGCGCTCTGGTACCGGTGTCTCTTACCTATTGCTCTCCCAACAGTCCTGCGAGTGCTGGTGAGGTCTGTCTCGGTGTTAAGAGCAGACTCCTCGCTGCGACACAGTCGCAAGGCAGTCGCAAGGCCTCGGGGAGGCTTGGGGGCGGATCTATCGCAAGTAGCTTCCGTCGAAGATTTTGGTCAGCCACACCGGACGTGATGCGGGTCAGCAATCTATCGTCCAGGCAGCTCCTGCACAGCTCCACGTCGTCAGCAAGTTCTTTGAGGGTGACAAAGAACTCGTCAAACGACTCATCTTCCTGCTGCCGGCGTTCCTCAAACTTCACACGCCGCAGGACAACATTCCGCTGACGCTGGAAGTGTATAGTGAGTCGATCCAGAACCTCTTTCACTGGCAACGTGTCGTCGTCTTCAGCAATGCCGACGGCGTGCGCCAACGTGCCGCGCATCTCAGGGGTGAGGCATGACCGGAAGTGTGCGAGCTGGGTCCGTACGGGCTGCTCCCGAAGCTGCAACAGTTCCTCATAGTCCGCCCATGCACTGCGCCACACCTTGTACTCACGCAGGGACACGTTGGGAGAAAGCTTGTGTGGTGCCTGGGCTTGGGAGCGGCTAACGTGGTGACGCGGTGCGGGTATCGGCGCTCCCACATCAGCCACTCCGCCACTCGCACCATCCCGGGTTGCCAACGCACGTAACAGAAGCTCCTGCATCACACGGCGACCTTCTTTGGCTTGTGCTTGCTGCATCTCCAACAACGAGGAAAGCTTGTCCACAACCTACGCCGTAAACAACTCCGCTGACGGCTGGTCCTCGGGGCGCTCAGCTTGACTCCTAGTCTCCGGCATTTTGGTATGTTACCAACTATATGCTGCTCCTGTTGTCACTGCGCCATGGTATAAAGGTCACGTAAACAGCACGTAGGTGCAAACTTTACTTGTGCAATATAATGTTAACAAGTGCAATTATTGAAGTGCAGGTAATACATAGTAGGTAGTGTAGTGTAGTGTGGCTGGCTAGGGTCACGGCCGGGCAAGAACTCCCGCTCGGTAACATGGCAGGCCCGCTGTTGACTCTGTTTGAGCCGTGCCGCCGACCCTGAAGCCTCGGAGAGCAGTTGGCAAGCGTAACAAGCCAACACTCCTTACAAGTCACTGGTTGTGCCCTTATGTTCGATTTATATTTCATTTTCTATTAAATTTCAGATTCTTGCTTGATGGTTTAGCTTATGGTTCTTTTTATGTTGACAATATTTTTGTATATTCTTCTGATTGGCCCACTCATAGTTCTACCCTCAAGTCTGTTTTGGATAGAATACAACAGCATGGACTGATAGTCAAATTTACAAAGCACTAGTTTGGAGTCGAGTCCATCAACTATCTAGAATTTGTCTTGTCACCGGACCACCTACAATTACAAGTTGGCAAGCTGGCTACCATTACCTTCATGACTCCTTCTACCACCAAGAAGTTACCCCGAAGCTTCCTACTTTTGATCTCTTTTTATAAGGTTTTCATTCCTCAGGCCTCTATCATTTGTTGACGAAGCTGGTACGGTAACCCCTAGTACAGTACAGTAGACGGAGGATATATATATATATATATATATATATATATATATATATATATATATATATATATATATATATATATATATATATATATATATATATATAATATATATATATATATATCTATATATATATATAAAGTCTCCTTGGATAGAGAATCTGTTTCTTACCTACCAATCTACTTTTTTCAGACCAACCTGGCTGCATCAAGACCAGAGACCACGACATCACCCTCACCACAAAAGAGGGAATTCTAGCTGAAATCGACTTCTGTTATATCCTTCTCCAACTGCTACTAGTGGGGCGGTTTACCTAGGATATTCAAACCTATTGTGCATTTTTTGAACAAAACACCAATTTTGGCACAGAGGTAGTAAACTAATATATTATGAACAAATTTGGATGTGGAGCCATCGCCCAGCTGCCCCCTGGCGGCCGTGGCGGCCATTTTCCAAAATGGCCGCCATGTGGCTGCCGAGGAAGACTTATCCCCAGGTGAATGAGATGTACTGAGTAAATGTGCAGGAATTTTGTTTTGTTTTGAATCTGCAATGTTGTGCAAACATTATGTTGCGTGTTGTTGCTAATGTAGGGTAGCACTTAACAACAAAGAAAGGTGCCCATGTGTTTTTAGAATCTTATTTTATTATCAATTTATTGAATTATTCATAGATTAGCATAACAACCATGACAAACATCTCTCAATTGAACATGTCCTAATTCACTTGGATTCTGAGTGCTCCTTTCATACAACTTTGTCATTTTCCATTTCCAGAACAATGTCGAAGAGCTTCAAACTCGTTGAGCCTCGTGGTGCAGAAGCAGCTCCGTCTACCTCCGCCCAGCTAGCAACAGAGACAGACTGGTCATTATGCTTCATATGCCAAGAAACGACGCCAGAGTCGCTGACAAGTCCATCCCAGAATACACGCCAAGACAAGAGGAGCAGCTACAGCATTCTCGCTGGATGAAGGTTCAATGAGCTTGGATTGCTCCCCAACTCTTTTCTGTTGAGCCGATTAGATGAAGGCAGTGGCGTTGAAGCAGCATTGAGCGCCAACAATGCACGATACCACAAGACCTGCAGGCTGAGGTATAACAAGACCAAGTTAGACAGAGCTGAGAAGAGGCACCTGAAAATAGGCGCCGACGAAGAAGAGGAAGTTGTTACCCGCAAGCGAACTCGATATCTGTCACGACCATCAAGTACTGAGACGAAATACCAAGAAGTGAAATGCTTCTTCTGCGGAAAAGCTCCTGGTAGTGCTGGTCTTCATGAAGCTGCGACATTCCAACTGGACTCGCGTGTCAGGTCGAAAATGAACCGAAATTGTCTCCTGAACTTGTACAATCGCGCACGGAAGATTAAGGAAATGGCGGGCAAAGGTACAGACGATGAACACGCAATAGCAGGACTTGCTTTTGCAGAGCTGGTGGTGTTTATTGAAGAAGCTCACATGGATGACGAGACGTCTCCGGTCTTCAAACTTGCTGACCTGGCGCAGTTATACACGTCAAGGATGGAACAGCTGGGAGTCAGGCATGAGGGCAGGGTGCACACGACCCGTCTTAAGCAGAGACTGCTTGCTCACTTTCCTAACATGTGTGCACAGCACCAGGGGCGCGATGTTCTGCTTGCATTCAATGAAGACCTCGGCGATGCCCTGGCAAAGGCTTGTGAACTGGACAGAGACCTTGATGCTGTCCACCTGGCGCGTGCTGCCCAAATTGTGAGACGCCACATCATCGGAGATGCCAAGGTGTTCAACGGGTTTCCTGCAGGATGCCAACAGGACTCCGTGCCACCCATGCTGCTTGCCTTGGTCACTATGATCTTGGAAGGTCCCAGTAACAAGCACCAGAAAGAAAGCACAACACCAGCGGCACTGAGCATCGCCCAGCTCCTCAAGTTCAACAGCGTTATGCACCGACGGGCCGCCACAGGCAGTACGCCTCGCCCAGTCAGGCACGCCACCACGCAGGAGACGCCAGTTCCAACCAACATCGGCCTAATGCTACATGCACACACGCACAAGAGGGAGCTCGTCGACAGGCTGGCACACATGGGGATTTTTATCTCCTATGATCGGGTCCTGTCCCTTTCCACACAGCTGGGAAACAGTGTCTGCCACCTCTACCACCAGGAGCAAGTAGTCTGCCCTCCCAAGATGAGAGGCAGAGTCTTCACGACTGCCGCGGTACAATATCGACCACAACCTAAGTTCCACCACAGCAAAACAGTCATTCCATGGGACTGCTATTTCCCTCATGCAACACCCTTCGGTCCCTAGGGCCGACATTGACTGCAGCATCATCATCCTCGGAGGGCCGAACGAAAGAGGCCTCAAAACAGTTGACCGTTTGCCGCACTACTATACAGATGTCCCATCCGTCGACAGCATCAAAAACACCCCCGTGCCGGCTACCAGCGTGACATCCCTGAGCAGCAACAGCGGCCTTAAGCAACATGCTGAAAGAGAGCATCTCTGGGTAAAACACACCCAAGTCGCCCTACAAGAACCTTCTCCAATGGAGAACACTTCATGGGCTGCATACCACGCAAGGCAGCAGGACATGCCAGCCAGTCGGGCCATCTGTCCCACCGCACTGCTCCCACTCCTCCTGGAGAGCGCCCACACCGTGGCTATGATCAAGCACTCCATGGATGTGGTCAGGACATCAGTGGAACATCCCAACCCAGGTCTTTTGGGTGTCTGCTGGCGGCCATTTTGGAAAATGGCCGCCACGGCCGCCAGGGGGTAGTTGTGTGATGGCTCCACATCCAAATTTGTTTACAATATATTGGTCTACCTCTGTGCCAAAATAGGTGCCTTTATCAAGAAATGCACAATAGGTTAGCTTACTCGCTGTACTCTACTACCAGGACTATTACTACTGCTTTTTACTACTTTGCTTTGGTTTAGTCACTGCCTGTGCCCTTATGTTCGTTTTATGTTTTATTTTATATTCAATTTGAGATTCTTGCTTGTTGGTTTAGCTTATGTTTCTTTTTTAGTTGACAACATTTTTGTAGATTCTTCAGATTGGCACACTCTCAGTTCTGCCCTTAAGTTTGTTTTGGATAGAATATAACAGCATGAACTGACAGTCACATTTACAAAGCACTGGTTTGCAGTCGAGTCCATCAACTATCTAGAATTTGTTTTGTCACGGGACCACCTACAATTTCAAGTTGGCAAGTTGGCTACTATTGTCTGCATGACTCATTCTACCACCAAGAAGTTACCCCGAAGTTTCCTACTTTTGATATCTTTTTATAAGGTTTTCATTCATCAGGCCTCTATGATTTGTTGACGAAGCTGGTACAGCAACCCCTACAGTAGACGGAGGATATATATATATATATATATATATATATATATATATATATATATATACATATCAGTCTCCTTGGATAGAGGACCTGTTTCCTACCTACCTATCTACTTTTTCAAACCAACCTGGCTGCATCAAGACCAGAGACCACAACATCACCCTCACCACAACAGAGGGAATTCTAGCTGAAATCGACATATGTTCTATCCTTCTCCAACTGCTACTACCAGGACTATTACTACTGCTTTTTGGTTTAGTCACTGCTTGTGCCCTTCTGTTCGTTTTATGTTTTATTTTATATTCAATTTCAGATTCTTGCTTGTTGGTTTAGCTTATGTTTCTTTTTTAGTTGATAATATTTGGGTATATTCTTCTGATTCTGATATTCTGACAGAACTCACAGTTCTGCCTTCAAGTATGTTTTGGATAGAATTCAACAGCATGGATTGACAGTCAAATTTACAAAGTTCTCGTTTGGAGTCGAGTCCATCAACTATCTAGAATTGGTCTTGTCAAGGGACCAACTTGGCAAGTTGGCTGCCATCGCCTTCATGACTGCTTTTACCACCAAGAAGTTACCCCGAAGTGTCCTAGGTTTGATCTCTTTTTATAAGGTTTTCATTCCTCAGGCCTCTATGATTTGTTGACGAAGCTGGTACGGTAACCCCTACAGTAGACGGAGGATCTGCACTTAAGGTACGGGCGGTTGAGTCAAGCCTTGGCCTCGGGACCCATTCTTCGCCTTCCGGACCTCAGCCAGACCTTCGTCCTGCGCACCGACGCTTCAAATTATGGATTGGGAGCTGTACTCTTCCAATACCATGATGATCGTCCACATCCAATATCTTACGCCAGCCGGATAATACTAGATCGTTAAAGACGATACTCCACGATCGAGAAACAATGCCTAGCCATCGTCTTCGCCATCCATAGGTTTGACTTCTATCTTAGAGGTAAGGCTTTTATCCTTGATGTTGACCACAAGCTTCGAATATACCTTGATAAATTCAAAGATATAAATGACAGTGTTGCAATGGGCTTTAGGCCTTCAACCCTATACATTTAGAGTCTTTCATGCAGCCGAGTCAAATAACATTGGAGTCGACTTGCTCAACTGGCAATAGTTCTTCTCTGTTTGATTCATGCACTCCAGCCATTTACAAATATTTTGTATGTTTTTCCTGGTCAACTGCAGATCTTTTTTATCTTCGGCTGTGCCGCAGATGCTTTGATGGGGGAATGATCCTGAGGAAGGGATTACCACCTGCACCACCCGGCGATGGTTCGCTTTTCAAGTGTTTGTTGGCCGGCCAAGTCAATAGCCCCACCCCAGTCTCTAGGGGAAAGGGGGTAATCTAGCCACGGTGATGCTTAAGCCTTGCCGCCCATAGTTAAGCAGACAGCTAGCCGCTCTCAACCCGACAACAATTCCACCACAAGCTGCTGTTATAATCCCCTGAAGGCACTCACTGGAGAAATGGATGCTCATTCTGACTGCCCTTCACAATCCCGACACCATTCAACACTCCCCGCTGCCTGAGGTGGTAACTACGTTGCTGAACATTGCTGCTGCAATTTCCTTCCCCCAGGCTGCATTACAGGGAGTTCTTTGGGTGACATAACCCTGTTCTGATATCAATATTGTTATTGTTGCAGTTAGTTGTTTGGTTCATGCATAGATAACAGTAGAACTGGATGTGACACTCCGCAACTACGCGTGCTGGACGCTGCAGTACTGGCCCCATGGTCAGTCTGCTGGCCCATTCACTTGCTGCATATGACTATCAGATAGACTGGTTTATCAGTATATATGATATACAGTAATCTTCGTAAATGTTTGTTCTATAATATTATAAAATAAAAAACACTAAAACACACAAAACAATTGCCATTACGAGACTGAAGAAATATGCATGAAATATGCATATGAATTCACTTCAACTCTTCGCCATTTAAAACTTTGGGTGTCAACTTTTATCATGAAGGGTATCAATAGAAGCACAATTTTATTAGCTTTCCATTGATGTATTTCGTTTTCTGATAAACGAACTACCATAATGCATAAATTAGCGTTAACTAAATAAATAAAATCATCAATCGGATAATTTTCCCGATTGATGATGTTATTTATTTACGTATATATTTCGTTTTCTGATAAATGAATTAGCACCATGTATAAATTAGCGTTAACTAAATAAATAACCTCATCAATCGAGAAAATTCAAGCGGAGTGTCACATCCAGTTCTACAGTTATCTATGGTTCATGTTATTTGGCTGCTAGCCAGTTATAGCCACTTTTGTGTGTAAATATATATTTGGGGTATCTTACTCCTTGATTTTTCATCCCCAACATTCTGAAGATTGATAATATTAATTGATAGCCACCTCGGCCCTGAAAATATATATATATATATATATATATATATATATATATA
Organism: Chionoecetes opilio; assembly: GCA_016584305.1. NCBI lineage: Eukaryota > Metazoa > Arthropoda > Malacostraca > Decapoda > Majidae > Chionoecetes > Chionoecetes opilio. The sequence goes on from JACEEZ010011295.1 coordinate 271,499, forward strand.
TATATAAATATATATATATTGACGGCTTTGAAGTATGAAAAGCCTATTTTTGGGTCCCTGACAGAGCTAGTGCACTAAGCTATAGGATAGGAAAGATCGCCACCCAGGGCAAACCCTGGGTATACAGGCAACCAATACCAACATCGGTTAGGTAACCAGGCTACACATAGAACTGAAAGAAAAAGAAACACACGTCTGGCAACGCCGTGCCAATCCTGACCGAGGCCGGCTGCCGCCAGCCGGCTCGGAGCCATCATAACCATCCCAATAATCATCCTCGGGGAGAGGGGCTGAAAACTTGGCGGGGAAGGAAGGGTGGGAGGCCGAAGGCCGTGCACTAGCTCTGTCAGGGACCCAAAAATAGGCTTTACATACTTCAAAGCCGTCATTTTAGTCCCCTTAGAGCTAGTGCACTAACTACCTCCCACTTGGAGACGGGGCAAGAAGCCCCGCCCCCCGCGGGGGCAAAAGAGCAACTGCACAAGAACAAAACGATACCACTAGTATACTCACCCGAATCAAGCGGAGACGTCAATGGGAGCCCGGCGTCCACCACCCAGCCCCTCCGGCCCGGAGGGAGTCCCAGGGCAACACAGGGGAAGTCACGACGGAGTGGGACAGGTAACGAGCCACGAAGCACGAGGCCGTACTCCACTGTCCCCCTTCCCGTACCCTCTCCAAGGAATGGGTGCGGAGGAAGGCCAGAGACGCAGCAACACCCCGGACGTCATGGGCGCGAGGGGCGTGACCCGGATCCGCCGACTCGATGACGCCCCGGAGCCGGCCGGCAATCCCCCTGGGGGTGAGGGGACTACCAGTGACAGGATCGCGGAAACAGGAACTGCAGGTCACAAGCCCAGGGCTCGGAAGCATCCAGGTAACACCGGAGCGCCAAAACCCGGGGCACAAGGGGTGTGCGGCGTCCCCAGCAGACCAACCCGGAACGACGACCGGTTGGAGGACGGTGGTCCTGCCGCTCTTTCCCTTACCCAGCACCTTGGGCGAGAGGAGAGGGAGACAGCGGAGCCGTCCCGCGAGAAGGTCGTCCACTGGGGAAACGGGTCAGCCCCTCAGCTGAGAAGCCCGAAACCCCGTAGCCAGGGGCACCGGGAAACAAGACCTTCTGAAGGAGGCGAGGTCCGGCAGCGTCCGACCCAAACTGGCCCCCTGCGGGAACCGGAGACCTTCTCAGGGACCAGAGGGACCAGAACGACGGGGAGGGGGGTTTTGGTGGAACAAACCCCTCTTCAACAGGGTCACAGAACGCCGGTCCCCCCAGACCAAACCCCAACCGTATTTGGGGGGGTCAGCCAGGGCCGCAAGGTGAGTGGAGAGAGTAGCGGAGGACCCCCCACGGTCGTGGGCCAGGAAGGAGAGGAAATTCAGGACGACCGATGCAGAGACGCCCCGCGGAGGCCCTTGAGTTTGAGGAACGACTGAAAGGCCTTCCAGTGAGACTGTACTGTCTCTAGAGGACGGGCGAAGAGCCGCCAACATGTCTTCCGCTACCGCGTCCGAGACCGTCAGACGGAGGGAGGTACGGAGAAACTCCAGGCGTGTAACTTCAAGGTGGAAAGAAGCCTGGCCGGGAGCTCCTCCAACAAAGCGAGGGCCCCTAGAGGAACCGGGGGAGGGACACCAGGCCTTCAGTTCGGAAAACCCACGGTTTGGGGCCGGCCAGAGAGGAGCCACCATGGTCACCTTGCCCCTGTAGGAACGCAGTTTGTTGCATACCTTCAGGAGGACACTGGTGCAGGGGGGCGGAAACAGGTAAAATGGCGCCACCTGTTCCAGTCTTCCGTGAGGGCGGTCCGGGCCTCCCGCAGCTGTCCGGTCCCCCCTCGTCAAAAACGCCTGTAGTTGGGCAGATCGGCGGGACGCGAAGAGGTCCACCTCCGGAGTGCCCCACCGCCGACAGAGAGCCGCAAAGCGCTCCGGGTGAAGCTGCCACTCCACCGACGAGCCTCGGAAGCGAGACAGGGCGTCGGCCCACACTTTCTCCACTCCCGGCAGGAACCTGGCAGACAGATGAAGGTGGAAACGGGCCGCCAGGCCGAAGATCTGCTCCGAAAGGGACAACAGAAGGGCGGATCTGGATGTCCCTTGGCGGGCGAGACAGTGGACCGCGACCATGTCGTCCATCTCGAAGCAGAGAGCCGTCCCTTCTGGGATCGGGTTCGATCGGAGGAAGAGAAGAGGGACCAGCAGCTCCTTGATGTTGATGTGGAGACTGCGCTCCACCCCGGACCATCCGCCGAAACCCTGCCGGCCGTCGGAGGATTGGTAGCCCCACCCGACGTCCGACGCATCCGACATCACGAAGACCGTAGGGGGCGGAGGCAGCCACCCCGTCCACGCGGAGAAACTGCCCTCCACCAACCACTCGTCCAGTAAGTAGTGTGAGGGCCAGGGGAGGGACGGGCCGGAGCAAGTCGCGGGGCCGCACCGGAACGGCTGTGTTCACCACCCGGACAAGGCGACGGAGACGAAGGCGGTCTAGGGGAGTGACTTCTGCGGCGAAGTTGAGCGAGCCGAAAAGGGGACTCCCAATGCCTCCTTGACAAAAAACGGGACACCGAGGCCCGGAAAGGCGTTGATGAAGCTTGGCCGCATTTTCCCCCCGAGATGCGGACCGCAGCCGAACGGGAGTCCCATTGCATGCCCACCCAAAGGGTAATGCGGGGAGAGGGGTAAGGACGGACTTTCCTTGTTGACTAGGAACCCCATCTCCCCCCCAAACCGCCAAAGCTCGGTCCAGCATGCGAACCGCTTCCTCCTGAGACGGGGCGGACACCAGCCAATCGTCCAAATACATGAGGCAATTGCCCCCTGCAGACACCATCCGCTGAGCAACCATCTTGGTGAGCCGCGTTAAAAACCCTCGGAGCGATGGAGAGGCCGAAGGGCAGTCTGATGAACTGCCACGTGTCCGATCCCCTGGAAGGCCAGGAAGCGCTGGAATCGAGGATGAATGGGGGCATGCCAGTAGGCGTCCTTGAGATCGAGGGACGCCATCCAGTCCCTTGCCTCAGCCGAAGGCGGGCCTGGGCCAAGGTCAGCATACGGAACCGGTGGTTGCCACAAATCCGTTTAGGCGGCTGAGGTCCAAGATAAGCGTCCCTTCGAAGAGTCCTTCTTGGGGACGATGAAAATGCGGGAAAGGAAGACCTTTCCCCGCCTTCTCCACTACCCCGGAGGAGTGCATGTCCGACACCCTGGGCGGCGAGCACTGTGGAGACCGGCGCCAAGAAGGGGGGTCGGCCGAAGGGGCGGTAGGGCAATCCAGGGCAAGAAAGACCGTTTCGGACCACCCTGGCGGCCCAACCTCTCTGCGGCCAGGCTGCCCGAAACCCGTACAGGAGGCCCTGGAAGGGGGGCTCAGAAGCGAGAGCGACCCTTGGAGGAAGGCTTGGGACAGTAGCGGGCCCCGAGCGAAAGGTCCTTGACCCAGAGCCCCTGAACCCCGGAGGGGGGCCCACCCGACTGGGACGACGAGGATCCTGGGGGCCATCCACACGGGGGTGAGCACTCCTGAACTGCCCCCCCCGACGAGAAGAGCCCCGACGAACACTGCTGGACCCCTCCCGGAACCCCCCGGCCGAGACGGTCTGGGGGGCCGGAGTAACACCAAAGTGACGGTGGGGGGGATTGAGGCGAGACACTGCTGCAAGGAGGGCTCCGACAAGACCCCCGAATCGAAGGGACTAATCCGGGGAATCTGCGTCGAGTCAGCTCCGGCAAGCCCCGAAAGGCCCCGCGCCGAAGAGCCAAGCGGGGAGTGACGGCAATGTCAATGGCAGGGGCGGACCGTCGGGGAGGGAGGCGCCGAACGCATCACAGGCGGTCGACAAAGCCCGACAGACATCCGACCAGGAGGCCCGGGGGGAGGGAAGAGTGAAACCACGGCGAGGGAGGAGAGCCACTCCGCCAGCTGACTGAAGAAGGCAACAGAAGAGGTCAACAGGGAGCGTGTTGCCGCTCCTGGAAAGTCCCGGCGAAAAAGCTCCTCCTTCACCGGTTGCGCCCGCCACGGGAGGTCCTTGGCAGAAAGCCGGGACACCCGGAGGAAAACAGCCATCACACGTGAAAGCCACCAGAGGCCGGGAGAACCGGGAACGGGGCCCAGGACGGAGAAGGACCCCGGGTTCACACTGGTGGTACCCGCTCTCCACACTTCGGCAGGGTCCAGGCCGGCCTTCATCCAGGGCAAAACCCTTCTTGGCCCCCGAGAGAAAGCCACCTGGCATCCTGGCTTCCCTCCACGCACGGGAAGCCATCCCTGACCAAACTAGGCTCAGCCAGTAAGGAGGCCAGAGCATCCAAAGCGACCGCCGAAGAAACCGCAGCTGCTTCGAGGGGGCGTTCAGGCGAGAGAAAGGAATCCGGGGGTAGAGGTAGGACTCCTTTCCCCCGTCCTCCCAGGAGGACGCACCTCCAAGTCCAGAACTGGGCCCCAGGAGCCGTCCTCCAGACGACCGATGGCAACAAGCCGCCCGCAACCGTCTCACAAGCAATCGACGGTGGCACGGTGCCCAGGTAAACAGGACGGAGGAAGAAGGAGGGAGTCCCAAGGCATCCTCCGCAGCGGGACGAGGGGAAGTGCACCTAGAAGGCACCTCAGAAGAAAAGGCGGAGGGAAAGGGGCCCCGGGGGACAGGAAGCCAGGGGGGGGAAGTCCCCGAACCGTCGTCGCTTGGGCACGGGTAGGGCAGCATTTCCCCTTCCCCGTCGGAGCACACCCGGTAGTCATCCCCGACTACCACAGACTCAGAAGGAGGCACCGGTGAGAGGGAAGCAGGCGAAGGGGACCTGCGACGCCTCGGTGTCGGAGAATGGACCCAGAAGTTAAGTGGCCCTCCATTCTTGCCATGAAGGAGTTCACTGAAGTCATCCAAGCCCACAACCCCAGAGGCACCGGAGGTGAGGGTGGGGAAGGCCCAGGAGACGCCTGACCAAGCCGTAGGAGCCACAGACCCACCCGGCTAGTCCCCGACCTGGGAGTCGTGGTCATGGTGAGGGACTGAGGAGACCGCCGATCTTGCTTTCCCCCGTCAGCACGATCGACGCCGAGCTCATGGGAAACAGGGCAGGGGGTCGGGAGGTGCGAGACGAGGAGAAAGGACGACTTGGCGAGGCCCCGCCGAGAAAACCCCGAGACCGGTCCGCCCAGGACAGACGGAAGTGGCTGCGTTGGCGAGACTTCAAAGCCTTCGACCAACACTCCTTGAGGTCAGCATAGGCCTCGCCCCGGTAAAGCAGGGCACACCCCCCTCCGGGAGGATGAGCCGCAGCCATCCACAGCATAACGGGCAATCGGCGGGACGAAAAAGGTCCGACAGAAGGCACGGGGCGTGCGAGGAGCAGAACTTGTGGCCTCGGGACCTAAAAGACACCGAGCAGCCCTGGGTCTCACAACTGATCCGCTGGAAAAGAAGGGTAAAACAGTGGAGGGAAAGGGACTAGACGCAACACAAACGCCCCCAAACCCACCTGCATCGCCACAAAGCACCTGCTCCGACCCCAGGTAAGTGGATGGTCGGGGGAGAGGGGGGGGGGGTCCGACATGGCAGCCAGGGACCGCTAACTCCCCTACCCGGCCCATGGGAGGGTCCGGGCGGGGGATCGGGGAAGGTTGGGCACCAGCAAGAGCGACGTAACCATCCGCCCTTCTCAGCGCACACGTGGCAGGCCAGGGGCGTGGCAGACCAGGGACCACCAAACCCCCCGCACCAGCCCTTGGGAGGGTCCGGGCGGGGGGGATGGGGGCGTGGCTGGGAGAACTACGTAACCATCCGCCCAACTCAGCTTACACGTGGCAGACCAGGTACCACCAAACCCCCCGCACCGGCCCTTGGGAGGGTCCGGGCGGGGGGGGGCGTGGCTGGGAGAACTACATAACCATCCTCCCATCTCAGCTTACACGTGGCAGACCAGGTACCACCAAACCCCCCGCACCGGCCCTTGGGAGGGTCCGGGCGGGGGGGGAGGGGGGGGGCGTGGCTGGGAGAACTACGTAACCATCCGCCCATCTCAGCTTACACGTGGCATACCAGGTGTCAGGCCAGGGACGCCCTATCGGGGAAATAATGCCCAGGGGAGAAAGGGTGAAAGCCGCGCCCCTGGGGCGTAGCTTAACACCACAGACACAGACACCAGCCGAATAAAATATATTTAAGACACAGCTGGCCCCGGCCAGGGATGAAGAATAAACTACACTCATGCCCGTAAACCCTACAGAAGGATTACGAAGCATGAATGGGTAAAAACTTCACACACACCCACGTAAACACGAAAAAACAGCAGGTGCTTACCATATGGCCTAAAGAGAAACAACACGTGTTACAGGAGACGCAGGCAGGTGTTGACGCTATGAAGGCAAAAATAAGAATGATGTCTCCGAGCCGGCTGGCGGCAGCCGGTCTCGCTCAGGATTGGCACGGCGTTGCCAGACGTGTGTTTCTTTTTCTTTCAGTTCTATGTGTAGCCTGGTTACCTAACCAGATGTTGGTATTGGTTGCCTGTATACCCAGGGTTTGCCCTGGGTGGCGATCTTTCCTATCCTATAGCTTAGTGCACTAGCTCTAAGGGGACCTAAAACAATATATATATATATTATATATATATATATATATATATATATATATATATATATATATATATATATATATATATATATATTCATTTTTTTTAAGCTCCAACCCCCGGAATTCGTTGGAATAGTCGAGTAAACTCTCTGCGTGCATTTAAAAAAAAAATCCAACAACATTTACTCCTCCCTCATCGACCTTGAAGTTTAGCCTCAGTTTCTCGGGGCGGCTGACATTAGAACGACGACGTATCGGCCTGTGCTGAAGTTTGAAACGCTCCTGTAATGTCCAATCGTCTATTTTGATGTGATACGTCGATCTGTGTGTTTGTGTATTATGTGTAATGTGTAATGTGTATTACTCATTCTTCTCACCGCCCCCCTAACAATGTTTTTTTTTCAGGTTGAGTATTCACTCATCAATCTATCATTCTATCAAGCATGGCAGCAGTGAACCGTCGCTATTTGATTGCTCCGTTGCAAAACATTGCCGGGTCTCAACTTCCCTCGGAAGAAGAAGTGCTGGGACTGTTGATATGCCGAATCGAGGTCGAGAAGAAGTCTGTGCGGCAGGCGGCCAACGATGTCATAAAAATTGTCATTGAGCTCTGAATGAAGGCCAGGATCTCATTCCAGCGAAAGGACACCATCCTGGCAAAGATTGAAAAACTCCATAAGGAGTTTGGAAACGTCAAGCGGAACAAGGGGCAAGCTGGCTCTCAAGCGGTGCGTGAGGAACCTTTCAAAGAAGCTTTCTCTCGGAGGAGCTTGTCGCTCTGGCGCTCTTTGACCCCCTGGTCACGGTGGAGGAGAAGAGGCAAATCCTCACCTCACTTCTCACCACGGTGGGAGATGAATTTCCAGCGAAGCGCCCAAAGCTGCCCAGCCAAACCGTCTCTGGACTCCAACTGCAAGACATGGCATCAACCAACACGCGACGGTTCTTCCAGAAGCTGCGCCTGGAAGACGACTTCCTCGACGCCGATCCCGCGACCTGGCTGGAGCGGGAAGACTTCCGGACAGCGGCGGCCTTCGTCCAGGGGATAGCGGTCATCAACGACCACGCGGAGCTAGGAGTTGCCCTCATCCAGGAGTACAACCGAAGGCTAACTCAGGATGAGGAGCAACTGCAATTTCTCCTCCAAGTTGTCTCTCGTCATCGTGCGGAGTTCCCGGACTCTAGAAAGAAGACCGTGGCTGCTGGTGTGGCGGCCCACCAGAAGGAGGAGCACTAAGTCGGACGGGCCTAGGAGCCTTGTGAGTAGTCTGTTAGAGTCTTCTAAAAAGACTCAGATTGTGTTCATGGAACAAAAATTATACTTCCATGGTGTGTTAAAATATACTGCAGTTACACTTGATTTACGTTGGGCTACAGCCGCTACAAACTATGTATTTGAGGTAGAAAGACTGTAAGAGCGAAACACCACTTACAGGGGTTAGAGCGACAGTTCCTCTTCTTTCAGCCCCTGTTTACCTGTTCGTGGTTTCGATGAAGACAGTTTCAGTCACCACAACGTCATCGCTACATTCCGACCTCTGCCTCCTCATGAAGCCTCGAAACCTTCTGGTTTGGAGCAGAGGTTACGAAGCGCTTGGTGCCGGCTGTCTCGGGAGAAGAGTTCCCGACGCAACACGGGAGTTGCTCTCTCTCCACCTCTGCTGTGTACACTACATCGTCCCCTGCTGCCCAGGGGCCACATTAAGAGACGCTAACGTCCATGCTAAACAACTTAGCGACTGTCATCAGCTGTTTTGGTATTCTGCGTGGAGATTGATGACGTACTTAAAGACGTTAAGTTGTCAAAACAAGACGACTGCCTATAGGGTGGTGTGGAGGACGCAACATACATAGAAATACTCATAAATTGAGTATATATGATGTTTTCTGACTCAAGAAGTGAACAGGGCAAGTATACAAACGAAATTAGGCCATATAACAAACCCAGCTGCTTGTGGTGATATTGTTTTGTGGTGATGAGCCAAGAATGGTGAGCTGCGGCATCTCACTCGCGCGGGTAGCGACTAGCGATGCCAGACACCACCACGCGCACGGCTCCGCGTCAGACTGAAGGTATAGTGCCCTTTTCCTTAACTAAAACCCAAGCCCTTGTCCATCCAGCAGTGATGGGTACCGGGTGTTAACCGGGGGTTTGTGACCCGCCTCCCGGGGTGGTGGCTTCCCCCAACTGGCTAGAAGGCGAGCTACGAATAGATTATCAAGCGAAAAATATCACAAGAAGAAGAGAAGAAGAAGAGCGCCCTATTACTCTGAAGGAATAATTAATAGCTAGAATACAAGGAAGTACAGCCACCGGCGTGTTACCCGCGTGTATGTGGAGGTAGAAACAAGTGTTGAAGCGACGGAGGTGACACAGGGGATGAAAGAATGATGGAATAAGCTAGAAAATAGAAATAATTTACAACGACCTTGAAAATGCAGGCCGCGGCTGCTGCCTTGTGATTGGCTGACACGTTTGAGACACAATCTGATTGGCTGGCACGTTTGTTTTTACACAATTGTGATTCGCTGGCGAGGCTGTGACGTCATTGTAGTCGCTCAGCCAATCAGCTATCGATGCCCATAGCGACCATTTGCCGCCACTGCCATATCTCGTACTGGAATACCCACTAGCTCCGGAGTGTAGAAATAGAGGGAGTTAGTTAAGCTAACCACCGTGGCCTTTAACTCTCTGAATGTCTGCCCAGGTCAACTACCCTTCCCGTCTGCCGTCGTCCCTGTGTCCAGTGCTCAGCGACCTATGGCTGGCGGGAAGGCTGTTGCTAACCAGGTAGCAGGGACGTGAGTCATAAGGAGGTGTTGTGTGTATATACGTGTTTGTAAATACTTGTTTGTACATAGTTGCTTGTATATACTGTAGTTTGAGCGAGACACCAGTAAATCTCCTCAACTTTAAGTCTTGTGTTTACATCACCCTTACGGCCCTTCTCCTATCTCAGCTTCGGCGTATCCTGGAATCCTTGGGCTAGCGAGTTGCGTTTCAATCGCGCTCGTTTCCCTTACAAAGACATTTTGCTTAAGATTTGTGAAGTTCGAAAATGGTCAAATTTTCGGGTGTTTCTTTTTTCACGGATATTAACTGTGGATTGTGGTCATTTAACTGTGTAATGAGGTAACCATTTATAAAACACTGTATGTTGTGTGTTATAAGCTAACGTTTTGGGAATGAATGGCACGAATTTTTTTTTTCAAGGATTGTTGTTTTTGATCCTCAGGGTGAAACTTCAAGGTCGATGCGGGAGGGGTAAATGTTGTCCGATTGAAAATAAAATTCACCAGGAGAGTTTTCTCGACTATTCCAATAAATTGCGTGGGTTGGAGCTTAGACTTTCCGAGTTTCAATTTTAAGGACAACCCTAAATTATGTATATAGTATATCTACATATATATATATATGTATATAATATATATATATACTAATATATATATTATATATTATATATATATATATATATATAATATATATATATATCATATAATATATATATATAATATATATATATTAGGGTGGTCCTCAAATATAAGGTAAAATGTCGAAATAACAATTCCTTAGGTCTCACCCCTTCATTAGCTTACTTTGAGGGTAAAATGCATGTACACAGAATTTGGATTGATTTGAACAACATTTGGAGGTGTCACACGAGGCCATTCCGAGCTCCCTCTCATGAGTTTAAGATGCAGTGAGTATTAGCCCCTCAAAGGGGGGTATCTTGGGGGCCCATAACCCACTCATTGTTGCCCGGTTTCTGTGGACATCAGGGAGGCATTTGTAGCAAATGGGAACCTCTTTCGGTGCTCCTCAATGACTTGCAAGAGGAACTGATGCTGTTTTTCGTTTTTGGTGAGGAGGTACTTCGTTTTTTATACTCTTGCATTAGGGCGACTCCTCTCTCTGCAAAATCGTTGAACACCTTGATGTTCTGAAAGGTCTTGCTTGCCTCTGCAAATTCTGGCAGATCCTTCCACTTTTCTGGATCCTGATGAAGGAACTTCTGTGAAACCCCAAAGTTGTCAAGAAGCTTGGTGGAGTTACTAGTGACAAAATCTGCCAGAGTCTTTCTTTCAGGATTTGTGGGTGTCGGATCCAGTTGTATACGAGGAAGAGGATTTTCTTGACTCTTATCTTTCAAGGCTGAAACCATGGCTCTCTTTACATCAGCAGGCACTTGTGAATCAAAGAGGCCCAAAATCACCAAATTCTCACTAAGATACCAGAGATGACGGCAAAATGTCTTGGTGGTGTGCTTCCTCACAGGTATATCACCATAAGTCATTAGCTTGTAAAGAAAATGAAGGTCATTGGCAGGGTCTTTTATAGCTAAAGGGGCTTCAAACCAGGCCTTTACATACAGTTGAACAGCAAAGGCTACACATTTCCTCAAACCTTTCATTTCTGGTCCTGTCAGATTGAACTGTTTATGAAACAGCTGAATTTGTATGGCATATACTACACGTGCCATCCAGCGGGCCCGATGGAGTGTACCTGGCTCCCTGAACTTAATGCCTTGAGGAGGACTGCCACTAAGTATGATGATGGTTAACTCCAGAAGCTCTTTGTAGTCATCACGAGGTTGTAGGTTTTTCAATTGGGCCATGCAGAAGGTTATCATCACCTCTACTTCAGAAGATGTGAATTGGTCTTGTACAGTCTTTGGAAGTTCACCTCGGTCAAGAACATAAAACTGATTTGTTGCAGTGGACTTCGACACTTGCTGAAATCTCTTATAGATATGGATATCTGGACCAGACGAAGCTGCACCCATGCAAGCAGAGAAGGCTGCCTCAGCTACCAACTCCATGATGTGGTGGCGACAAGCAAAATGGATAAGGTTCCGGCCCATTTTCTTTTCTAAGAGTTTGCAGGCTCTATTAGTGTGACCAGTGTGGGTGGATGTGGTACCTTCTCTCTATGAGCCTGAAGAAATTATCGATATTCGTCAATATTTAATCATTGCCATAGCTTGAGCATGGGCAATGTCATAAAGGTCAGCAAATAAATCTTGAAAAGCATTTTTTTTAGCAGTTTGTGGGACTGATAGTCTATTTTTTCCTTTCAGTAACTTTCGCCAACTCGCAAACAATTTCTCCACTTTTTCTCGGCCGTGAAAGTCTGCTGATGTTGGAATCCGTGTTTTTTTCTTCATAGGTCAACTATTTCTTAGGGTTGAACTTTTCATCTAAGAAACTAGATGAAAAGTTCAACCCTAAGTCGAATCAACCCGAACCTATATTAGACACACATTATATTAAACTTCCATGTTATGGCCATATCAGTTATATCATTCATAAAAAACTCAATGATCTACTTACGTTACACTTTCCTAACTCAAAATTTAAATTCGTTTTCACTAATCCATTTACTTTAAGAATACATTTCAAATATAAATATCCTACACCTAAAACTCTTATCTCCAATATAATTTATGAATTTGAATGCTCGAGCTGTAACGCTCGATACATCGGCGAGACGTCAAGAAACTTAACCCTTAGGTTCGCAGAACCTAAAGGTGTTTCTGCCCGTACAGGCCGACTTCCCCTTCTCAATCTGCTATTCGCTCACACTCCCATGATCTTGATCACCCATTCTCTATTAATGATTTTAGAATCCTATCAAAGGCAAACTTCTCTAGTGACACTAAAGTATTAGAATCCATACACATCAAGCACTTGTCCCCTGATCTTAATAATCAAGTCACTTCATACCAATTACATATACTCAAATGAAATTATCACACTGTTTCGATCGTCCGACTCTCGTTTCGATCGCTCCATAGGAACCGAAATGCTACCTGTAAAATTATTGTTCATTCAGTCCTCTGCCAACCTAAACAGCATACACACCAAGGTTTGTTATGTATAAATTGTGTTTTTAGTTTTTAGATAATATAGGATTATTTTCTTGCTTTAAAAATTTTAAATGTTTGCTTTAGCAGTTTTTTTAGTATTTTAACTTATACACTATTTTAGCCTGATGATGCCAAGTGTCATTGGCGAAACGTTGCACGCACATAAAGAACCCCAAGAATGACGAGTGTCTTTGCCACCCTGAAAAATCAACATGTATCAACCTAAGAATATCAACTATATTATATATAAAATATATATATATATATATATATATATATATATATATATATATATATATATATATATATATATATATATATATATATATATATATATATATATATATATTATAAACCAAGATATATATATATATATATATATATATATATATATATATGTATACATATATTTTATATCTATATATATATCTCTCATTAAAATTGATAGCTAGTTCAGCGTTTATTATCTTTTAAAGATTTTTTTCTTTTTTTCTTAAGAGTGTCTTATTCTCTTTTGTAATAACTTTTATGACTTTGCCGTAGCTTGTCATTTTTGCTGTATCGCGATTTCGGGTCTAAGAACCCTTCTTCAGCAGCATGTGGAAGATGTTTTCTCCTCCTGAGGAGAAAACATCTTCCACATGCTGCTGAAGAAGGGTTCTTAGACCCGAAATCGCGATACAGCAAAAAATGACAAGCTACAGCGAAGTCATAAAGTGATTACAAAAGAGAATAAGACACTATTAAGACAGAGAAAATATCTTTAAAAAGATAAAAAACGCTGAACTAGCTATCACTTTTAACCCGTAAAGCGCTGCTATGCCCATTTGGTCCCTCACTAAGAAAACGCGAGTATGCTTAATTGGGCGGCCGCCAAATTTAAAAATGTGGGGTAATTTTCGGCCGGTGAAATCTGGCAACTCTACTTTACCTGAGAATGACCCAGGGAACACACATAGGCTCAGTGACCCAGTGACCAGCATGAACGGTGAAGGTGCTGACAGGTCTCTCCCTATCGCGGGCAGAGAGATTAGAGAGGAAGACCCTTGCG